>PVLD010002333.1:0-98374 GCA_004027595.1 Dinomys branickii | reverse complement strand
GTCGTTTTTGTATTAACTGAAGTGAAGATAACTTTATATTATACAGCATCCAGTGCAAATCCCCTACTATCTTCTCTATAATTTGATATTTCCTTTAATGTTTTTGTGTTAACTAATGTGAAGATAACTGTGTAATACAACATCCAGTTCTAATTCCCTACTATATTCTGTATAACTTTGTATTTTCTGTATTGTTTATGGCTTTTCTGGTTCATATGTCTCCATTCTTTTGTCTTCAAAAAAAAAAAAAAAAAAAAAAAAGAAATTCCTGTCTGGAACAAATACTTAAATACTTAATAGGGAGGAAGGAACATTTCCTAACCACTTTCATGAGATCAACCTAACCCTAAATCCAACAAAGACATTATAGGAAATAAATAATAGACCAAAATTTTTTATAACAGACACAAATATAATTTTAATAAATTGGATCAAGAACAATATAAAGATATAATGTATCATGATCATATCAAGTTTATCTTACAAAAACCAGCTTGGTGTAATATGAAAAAAAAATTGGTATAATTCAGAATGAAGGGGAAAACCATACTGTTAGAAGATTCAGAGAAAACGTACTTGGGCTAGGGGTGCAGCTCAGTGGCAGAGCACTTGCCTAGCATGTGCTGGGTGAGAGCAGCATGGGTGAGAGCCTGGGTTCAAGGCCTGCTGTCATAAAAACAAAAACCACCCCAAACCTGACAACATTTAATGTCCTTTCTTAATAAGACAAAAGAAAACACAGCAGAAAACCTTTCAGCAAATACATGTAGAAGAGAACGTCTGTGTCTCTGTTAAGGAGCATCTCTAAAATTGTGGTTAACATTTGCACCTAGTGAAGAAATTTGGACTGTTTCTTAAAAAGATCAGGAGCAAATAAGGGTGTCTCCTATTTAAAACTCCAGTTTCTCGCTAAACAGTGCTAGCTGTTGCAATTAGGCAACAAAAATAGATGTACAGATTTTAAAAAAACAAACTAAAACCCCTTTGTAGATGATATGATTGTGTATGAGGTCCTACAACACCTCAAAAAAATTGCTGAACAGATACCTGACAAATACTGGTATTCAGGGCATGTGAAAAAAAAACCCTAAAGTCAATAATAATAAATGTTTAAAACCTCTTGTAATCCAATTAAAATGTAGGTAAGATGTTTGAGCAAATACTTAACAAAAGAAGATATATGAGTATCTAATAAAGGAAAAGGTTGCTCAAGATCATTAGTGAGAGATACACAAGTGAAAGCAGAAGGAAATGCTACCACATATTCTTCAGAAAGACCAAAATTAACACTACTGAATGTTGTCGAAAGATTTGAAACAACTCAGACATGGTGACACACACCTGTAGTCCCAACACAATAGAAAGTTGGGGCAGAAGGATGGAAAGTTTGAGGCCAGTGTGGGCGATTTTGTCACACACAGACACACACATAAATACTAAAAAGGGATGGGATTCTAACTCAGAGCAAAGGCTCTAGGCTCAATCCTAGCACCGAACCACCCCCCAAATTTTTTTGAAAGAAAACTTTTATATATTGATGGTTGAAAGTAGAAAATGGTACTACTTGATAGAAATTCTGGTAGTTTTTATAAACTTATAAAATGATCCGTCATTTTATTCCTGGATAGTTATCCAAGAGAAATAACACATTCACAAAGAAGATGTCTGGACTAATCTAGCAGCTTTACTTATAATGACCAAAACCTTGGAACAGTCTAAGTGTTCATTAATAAAGGAATAGATAATTAAGTTATGGAATATTTCTACAATGGCATACCACCTAATAAGGATCTGGTATACAAAGCCAAATAGAGAAATGTCAAAAACATTATATTGAGTGAAACAAGCCCTACCACATGTTGTAAGAAATGATTCATGTGCTCTGTCAGAATATGCAAAATAATGTGTGTGGAAAAAATATGGTCCTGGAGATGGTGCTGATTGGCAAGAAATGTCAGGAACATCCTAGGGTTTTTTCAGTGTTGATTAGGGTTTCTGTTACATAGTTGTTTGTCTAGACTCAGAATGGGCCCCTTACTATTTGTGCACTTTTATCTCACCTTTTACCTGAAGATAAAATAATTGGAGCTCTGCTGATAAATTTAGGTTGTAGTGCTACAAGTCTACAACTTACTTTTAAATGTCTCGATATATTAAAGTAGGTTGATGGATCAACAATGGGAAGATACATATATGATAAACCAAATGTAGCAAGTGTTAATTATGGACTCTGAATGATTGGCTGTAAAGGTGTTTGCTAATAATTCACCTCTTTTGTATATTTGAACATTATTTTAATGTTGAAAAAATGTTTAATAGCATTTTTCATTATCACAGCATTTCATTATGTGATATATGCCTGGCAAAATATTTGGAAAATATAGAAGATAAAAGGACAAAATGTTAGGCACAGACAGCCACCCAGGAATAACTATTACTAGATGGTTTTGATTTCACTCTTTTTGTGTTTCATTTTTGCTTTGTGTAACACTTAAGACAGTATTTTAGGTGCTGCCTTATACCCTCTTTTCCCTCAATAAGCTTTATAACGTATCATTTCCATTGCCGGATAATATTTTACAGAACAATTACACCATAGTTCACTTAAGGTATCCTCCCGTGTGGTGTTTGTTTAGCTTGTTACCCATATTTTATTTGTGTACAGCTATAATGGATAGCTTTCTATGACATTTTCTGTGTTTTAGATTGTCTCTTTGGAATAAATGTCTGTAAATGGAAGTTACCTTGTAAAGGGTATAAACACTTTCAAAGCCCTTCATATTCATTATCAAATTGTTGATTCTTCCATCTTTTTCTTCTCAGAATAGCTCCTGATACACCTCTAAAGAATCCCCAGAGATCCCCAAACCTGATGAAAATATCACTTACCTAGAATATTTTGAGTATATAAAAACTTGATTTTTATTTAATTTTTCTGTCATTTCAAGGTCCAGA
The DNA here is from genome assembly GCA_004027595.1 of Dinomys branickii. Taxonomy (NCBI): domain Eukaryota; kingdom Metazoa; phylum Chordata; class Mammalia; order Rodentia; family Dinomyidae; genus Dinomys; species Dinomys branickii. The sequence goes on along the minus strand of PVLD010002333.1, from coordinate 95,419 downwards.
AAGTTAAGTACCTTGCATAAGGTCCCAGTTAGCAATTAGCAGTCCCTTTATACGTCTAGACCATATGTAACACACTTAATGTCTCTTAAATGAACACATGTATGAACAAAGACACTAAAAGCTTATATTAATCAAATCTGCATCTCCTATAAATTTATTTTCAGGCCACCTGATCCATGAAGGTTTTGTTTCCTCCTGACAATGGCCTGGATGTTCTTTCTGTTCGCACGTTAATTTATTTATTCGTCTATACCCACCTCTTGGAAAGGAAGCAGTCTTCTCACTCTTTTGGCAGGGGCCACATAATCATGTTATTATGAGATGCTAATTGACCTATTGTTGGAAATGTGTTGCAGTTTCAGTGACATGAAGATCCTGTTTCTTGCCTGCTAAGTTTCTTGTACAAATTGTGTATGTGTGCATGCACGTGTATGTGTAATTCTCTACTCAGAGGGCAGAATGTTGGTATCCAGAGACATGGAAGGTGTATGTGTTCTTTCCAAGTTATGGGCACCTGTGCACTGTGGCAGGTGTGGGCTGAAGACGCTGGGGCTGCTGTCCACACAAACTTTGTATCCTGGCAGTGGCTCCTTGTGAAGCATATGAGTGGGTGGCTTGGAAGTTTGTGAAGGCTGCTGGCTTTGGGGGACACAGTCTTTCTTTGAAACAGACTAGATGAGGAAAGATGTATGCAGTTCCTTTACAAACACACACAGTAGAAAAGATTGTCTTTCTTCACATGAATAAAATGAGACTAATTATTCCTTCTGTATTACAATCCTTCGATCAGGGAACGAATCAAGTATTGCTGTGAGCAGCTGCGCATTCTCTTGCCATATAGCAAGGGGAGAAAGAACGACTCAGCTTCCATTCTTGAGGCAACTGTTGATTATGTGAAGTATGTCCGGGAGAGAATCCCCCCAGCTGTCATGAGCCAGGTAGTCAACTCCCAAGGTTTGAATTTTATCCTCATAGGCAATAGTTCTATACTGTAATTTTCTTTCTTTCTTTTTAACCTGGAAGTGTGTATCTTTGTGTATGTGAAAAATATATCTATTTAAATCTATTTTTAACTACTTGTATCTGTATTTTTTAGATTACAGAAGCCCTTCAGAGTAATCAGAGGTTTTGTAAGAAACAAATGCCCATCCAGCTCTCACTCCCACGCACAGTCAAGGCGGAAAGGTATGATCAAGGCTCTGGTGAATCCAAAGACTGCTTGGTATTTTCCTCCCTTGCTGGTACCATAGGTGTTGATAGTAACTGAGCCTATCCACATGAAAGCTTAGGTATTTATTAAGGATCAGTGGAATTTTCCCATTGCTGGTATATATCATTTTATTAGAGTGATGAGATATAATTAATACTTATATTAAGAGCTATGGTGGGCCTGTCATCATTTGACTCGCTCTTTCTGTTATTCCTAAAGATAGTCCAGTGGAGCTTTTGCCTTTCCTGACTATAATGGCTGTGGCTGTGTCAATCCAGCAGGGACATTATAGAGTCTAGTGCTCCTCTGTTCAGGAGGTCTAGGGCCCTCGAAACCCTAGCCCTGCTTCACTTACCAATCCTTAAAGAAACTCACTAATATGAAATGTAACATGCCAAATGCTTGCTTAGTTTTATTTAAACAGAAGCTTTAGGAAAAGCCAGTCATTTCGGAACAGCCTTTATTAGGTTTATGGAAACAAACAGAAACCGTAGCAAAAGCCAGTCATTCCCAAAGAATGACTGGGGCCCCTGCAACCCTTTGTTCTCATGTTTAAATAATCCATAGTTGAGGCTGTGTCAAGGTTTTCTAGAATTTGACTGATTAGAAGAGCATTTGAACTCAGTAATATTTATATTGTCTTCCTGGAGATATGTGAAAAATGATTTTTCTTTGTGTGTGTATGTGTGTTCTATTTTGCTGTTTGCTTTTGGTCCTTTTAAGAGAGAACAGTGTGCTGGCAAGCACTTACTCACCTGTGAGAGGGCTCCAGTTCCTGGCCAATAAGCACTTGAATGTATTTTCCCTTCCTGCCACAGGGGGCCCGTTGGATGAAGCTGTGAGAGGTGAGAACTGCCTGTACCTGTGCTGTTGTGGTGCTGGGCCTTCATGGATTCCCTGTTACACCCCTCGACTCCTGCGCATGTGCTGCCCTAACTAGAGAATGGAGGAGTCCCCTCGTATTGGCAGCTGAAAGTATGAGGTGGCCCCAGGCATTTAATCAGTGCGATCCCAGAAATTGGGCTCAAGATAGACCTTAATTACCAGAGGCATCATTGTGCTATAGATGATAAGCACACTGGTATCGGTCTGTCTGTCTGTCTAGCTATGAAGTAGAACCTAAAGGGAGGGGATGTACAGTTTCCTTCTGAATCCATGGGAGATTTGCTTTGGGATCTCCTGAGAATACCAAAATCCATGAGTGTTCGAGTTTCTTAAATAAAATGACATAGTATTGGAGAATGACTTATCCATATCCTTCCGTACACTCTAAGTCATCTCTGAATGACTTATAATATCTGATACAATCCAAATGCTGTGTGAGTAGTTGTTACCTTATATTGCTTAGGGAGCGATGACATGTTCAGAATAGATGCAGCTTTTCAAAAAAGGTTTTGTTTTTTTTTTTTTATCCATGGGAATCCCCAGATGAGGATCTCCTACTTACAGAAAACTGATTTTATTCACATTAATTTAGAACTGACTGTGTACTGAGCATTTAATGTGTTAATTTATTTCTCTTTTTCATCTTTGTTTAAATGTATTGATGTCATTCATACTACAAAGAACCAGAAAATCTAATTATCTACCCTTGGGATTCATCTTAGGTTTCAGGCTCTTAAAACACTGAGAAGACTTGAGATCTACTGGAGCCTCTTTGGGTCAAATCTAAAAGTCGAAGTATATTGACATCTTTCTTTAAATGTTACCTTCTCAGTGAGTCATTCTCACCTACCCAGATAAAACTGCACACTCCTCCTCTCTATACACAATGCAAGAGATTTTTACCCGCTATCTCTGCTGTATTTGTCTTCTGGGCACTTACCACATGCTAATATTCTTTATTTGTGTGTTTTGTTTATTATCTCTTTTCCCATTAGGATGTCAGCTCCATTCTCATGGAGTTTACATGTAGGTGGCAAAGAGCATTGCAAAAGCAAACTGTGGTTCACTGGTGTATTAAGTGTCAGACTAGGGGTGCCACACATGTGTGGACTATCATGGGTGTACAGGAACAAATGAGGTTTCTAGGGTTGGTGTCTCAAGTCAAGAGAGAAAGGGCCAAAAATAGAATGCAGCCTTCCTGTTCATACAGCTAAATAAGCCTGAGGAGTTTGTTAGTCAATCTAGACTTTTCTTCCGACCTAGGGGAGAGAGGAGGAAAATGCGGAGAGAAAAGTGCTATGAGCCATGGTTAAACTACTTAAAGTAGCTGTGCCTGAATATGACGTGAAATGATTAGATCAGCCCAGATTAAATCAGATTGAGGTCAGGCCATAGGCATATGCCTGTCACTGTTATTTCATATACATACAGCACTGTCTGTATTTTGCAGAAAATCTGAAGCACTATTTTTATGGTGCTGATTCAGGCTCAGCTATGCCCCAGTATCTCATGGCATCGGATTAGTGAAAGAGGCTGCTCTTTGGAGGACACAAATATGTGGGGACTATTGACTTATCATATGTTCAAACCAGAGGAGACCAGGAAGGTTGGAGTCTTTTACAGATCTTAGTGTGCTCATTACTTTGTATGTATTTCCTTCAAGACCTTTTACAGGGATGTCTTCGCTAGTAGCAATTATTTTAGACTTTTTAAAAGCTTAACTTTGTGCTTTTGTATTTTAATGTGTTATTATATCATCCTCATCACTGTTTTGATGGTTTTATTAATTTGGCAAACGATCTATGGAGCAATTTTCCTACCCATCTTTCAATTGCACGTTTAGCATTTCCAGTTTGGGGACAGAAAGATTTTAAAAATCATGTGATAGGACATACTTCTCCAGTGTAGGGCTTCCTGTGGTTTGGACTCCTTGGGTTTTATTTCTGGAGATGAAGGATGCATCGGTTAGAAAATAGGAAATGTGAACATAGATGTCCCTGAGCATCTAGGTGAGGAAATCAAAGGCTATTGATGTTAAATAGCCTCCCATAGCTACTGACCCCTCCCTGTGGCTCTGTGGTCTCCCACAGATGTCGATCACCCACAGATGGTGGTGCTTGACCTGTAACATGGCCATGGTTATACTTCCTTAGCTTTCCTATTTTCTTCTTTTCCATAAATATTTATGTACATTTGCTCCAATAGTTTTTCACAAATATTCCAGGTACATTTGTATTTAAAGTAGGTGTAGAATTAGATTATTTAACTTTTATTGTTATTCAGATGTCCAAAACAAAATTTCATTATTGAGATTACGTGGCTGAGATTATAAAGTAATAATGTCTTCTGATTACTGCTTAAAGTATAGACATATTGAGGTGTAGATATATAAATATCTATAGAGATACAGATATGTAATGAGGTAGTGTACTTCAGTAATGGAGAAATCAACCTAACTTTATTGATGGCTGAATGGCATTGTTCTTTCCCACGTTTTTCTTTGCTTCTTAGGAATGGCCAGTTTTGACTATGGTGGAAGCCAAATACACAAACACACCTCAGCAGGCACAGGGATCCTCTGCTTCTCTAAAAGTTTCTTTTCACAGCGCATGAACACTGATTTATAATGTGCGCACAAGTTATCTGTTACTTGTGTAATATTCATTTTGTTTTTCCATTAGCATTTATTTGAATGTAATGTAGTACAAGTATATAACATGAGGAAATGAAAGAGGATGATTTATTTCAGATATAGTAGTCCAGAGATACAGAATTCTGTATACAGCACTGACAGATGTTTGTTTTCTTTCTTATTAAAGGTCAGTCAAGCTCCACTTCAGAGAGTGCTATTGGTGATCTATATAAAACTCGAATTCCTAGTGCAGCCCTCTCTCTCAATTCCTTCCATGCTGTCAGATATTATTCTAAAGTCGTCCCTTCCTATGATGAAGCCGCTGTACCAAATCAGAATGTTCCAGTTCATTTACCATCAGCTGTACCCAAAGTATCGAAGTTTCTTCCCCAGCACAGCAACTTGATGCTGAGCCCGACATGCACAGCACATCCCAACTGCCTGGTAAGTCTTTGGACGTCCAGGGGTCATACAGGATTCTTTTACTTTGCCCAGCAGAGGCCCCTGACTTGGCTTTGCTTGTTAAATACTCTAGTTGAAAAGCTTAGACTAGGACCTGAGAGTTGTACTGGTTTCCAAGTCTGACTACCTGTTGAATGAACAAAGGCTCACATTGCTTTTGCTGCGGTGTGCTTGCTATCCAAATATCAGTGACTCTGCTGCGGTGTGGCTCTGGTTACTTTAAGTAACCAGGTGGGACCTGATTTTCTCCAGAGCTGATTGCCCCTGCTTTATGCTTCTACTCCACACTCTTAGGGTGCCGTGTGCCTCCCGCTTTGCTGTCCTCATCCTCAGCTGGCCCTGTAACCTCCTATTCGTTCATTCCTCCCTCCTTCCTCCCCCTCCCTCCTCCCCTCCCTCCTCCCTTCCCTCCTCCCCCTCCCTCCCTCCCTCCTTCCCTCCTTCCTTCCTTCCTTCCTTCCTTCATATTCTCTCTCTCTCCTCTCTCTTTTTCTCTCAGGTTAGCAGTGGTCAGTCTCACTATATCATGTCTTCTTCCAGCTTCCATCATGCTGATCTCAGATCCTGCATATTTTACAACATACAGTCATTGAACGCATGTTATGTTCTGGCATTATGCTTACCTGTTGTATTGAAAGATACTATGATCCTTGCCATCATGAAGTGCCATGGGGATGTGGATGAAGAAGCAGACTATCTTGATATGGACTAGAGCATGTATAAAGAATATCCTAATATGTATGCAATATAATGTAGACCTGGGAGAGGTACTGACTAAGCCAAAATCTAAAATGAAGAATTAGCCAAGTAGGGAGGCTCAGAGTCGGGGTAAGGGGGGGAAAGAGCATTTCAGGGAAATGGGTCAGCATATATAAATGGTGGAATCTTCGGTTTTTGGAAGAACTATCCTGGTCTACTGAAAAGACCTAAACCAAACTGATATTCTTAAAATGGACTTCTGATAACCTTACTATAATTGCTGATAATTTTGCATATAAATAACAGCTAACATGTTTGAGCACTCAATAACTAATATGCCACACACGCTGTACCCTTACAGTGGACGCCAGAATGAGCCCTGAAGCGACCTGCAAGGGCAGCTGCTGTTGTTATCTTCATATAACATAGTAAAACTGGAATACCAGTAACCTTCTCAAAAACATTTGGGAGAAAAATATTTTAAAGAAAATGACAAATGGCAAAACTTGAGGTATCTAGAGATGTAACAGTATTTCACATGATTGTCAGTATTGTTGCTGGAATATAGCTCAGTGGCATAAGCACCTGCCTGGGACGTGCAAGGTCCTGAGTTTGATTCCCGGCACCAAAAGCAAACAAAAAATCATGTCAGTATTCCCACAGGAAAACCAGAGTAAATGAAAGAACAGTTTATAACATTTATTTTATTTTATTTTATTTTTGAGACAAGGTCTCCTATGTAGTCCAGATTGGCCTTAAATGCACGGCGATCCTCCTGCCTCAGCCTCCTGAGTATTGGGATTATAGGCGTATGCCATCACATCAGGCTTAGCTTTATTTTTTAATTGTTGACATATACTCCATCTAGTTTTTGATCCAGAATTGTTATAAGAAAATAATTGCTTTCAATGACAGTAAATATGTGATTTAAAACTTGTAGGCTTAGTCACTCGAAGATTTCACATGTTTTTACAAATCATTTCATGTCATTTTATTATACAGAAAATACAGTTGTGGCATTCCAAGTAACAGTGGGCCAGGATTCAATTAATATGATTTCTCCCCCTCCTTTGCAGCAACAGTTTTGGGCATATTAACAGGTCATGCTTGAAATTCAGTGTGTAGACACCTGCTGGGTATGGTTTGCTGGTACAGGAAGAGTGGAACAAAGGATGATTTTGAAAGCTGCACCCTGAGACCTAATATCAAAAGAGCTGGCGTTGTCTCACTTCTGGTATATGTGCTGAGAGATTCTGCAGACAGACACAAAGACCGGCAGTGAAAGTGCCAGCAACATAGAGTACTTCCACTCATCTTCATACATGCTTACATCTCCCTCACCAGAGAGCTGCAAGGGGACTACAGTGTACCACGGGACCCAGACCTTGTTTCTTGTGTCAAAAAGTATTCCACAGTTTGTGAAAAATTGTACTACAAAGCAGATCCTTGTGGGTTTGGTAAAGCGCTAAGATTTGAAAGGTGCATTGATACTCCTGTTTACTGAGCACAGATACTGCAAATTGATTATTTTTAGTGTCGCTGTGAATTACTTTCACTTATTTCTAGGTGGTGTTTCTTTTAGATTTTATATTTTAAAGAATTTCTTTATACTTCATCCATACTAGATGTCTGGAAAAATACTGGGGGGTAAATAGTTTACCTCTTCACTTGACTACTAATGAATAAATGGATGTGTTTGCTTTTCCACTTCACAATCCTTTGAGTGAAATGATAACTGATAGGCAAGATTTTCCTTCTGAATCTTCAGTTACAGACTAGCAGACCTTTGCTCTCTTGGTTTTTGTCTCCTCCTTCCTAGGGGCATTAGAAAAATAGTGTAGAAAACGGGGAGAAAAATGTTTGTTTCTCATTTTACTGAAATGTTCTTATATATGTTTTATGTTAAAGAAAGTACTCAGTTTTGACCCTGAAAGTCCACTTTTGTTGTGTTTAATAAATATGTGTTCCCTCTTTTCGTAGTAGTATGGAGGTAAATTGATTTTACTAGGTATTTAAGAAACCTAATAACTACTTTTTCCGTAATTTTCTGGTTAAAGCGTACAGCTTTGCTCTGAGGAGGCCAAAAGGATGAAATCTGGGGATGTTTGATGTACTTGTGAAAGGACTGAAAGTTTCCAACTAAGGCTCTGTGCTTATTACAGGTGATGGCTGAACCCTCGTCTCCTCACGTGTAATTGCTCCGCCCTCAGCAGAGAACCGGCTGAGGAACTGTGAGCGTTAGGAGTACAGCCCATGCCCCCAGCTGGTCCCGCCTGCTGCTAGGGTTTTTGTTTTGATGAGATTTTTCTCCAGACCCACATGTGGACCACAAGAGATGCCTGTGATAGGAATTCTTACACAGAAGCCCTAGAGAGTGTGACTGCACACATCCATCTACCTACTGCTCACAGTCTCCTTCTACCTTTGCACATGAAGCAGGAGCCCAGTACACCCACTGCTAAAGCTCGGACTCCCCTAGTTCCATGATTCTGAGCTCCATGTGAGTGTACTGACTCTTTTCTTAGCTGAGAATTCCATTTTTAATATGATCTTCTTAAGTCAGCTCGACCCTCAGCCAGAGCAAAGGTTAGCTGGGCCTTATCCCATAGAAAAAGGGCAAGATTTTCTTGGTAAAATCAAGTTGACTGGTTATAGAATAGTGTAGTGTGGTGTTATTTTCACAATGAAAAGGATGTGTAAAGTTTGCCTAGAAGAGGGGGTGATGAGCAGGTTTCCTGCTTTTGGTGGCAGACTTTGCAAAAACTTGGTTGATGACCCAGTGTAGGGGTTAAAAGGACAGGCAGAGGATTAAGGTGGACACCATGTTTCTGGCTTCCGTGGTTACAATTGCTGTTACTGAGACAGCTAGGACCATGTGAAGGAAGGAGACTAGAAGAAGACAATTTTATTTGGGAACATGTCACGTTGCGGCATTGGTAGGGTATCCTAGGGGAGGTGTCCAGAATATATTTGGACATGTGCAGTGCAGGCAGATCTGGGGGAGAGATGAAGTGGCTTGGGCATCATCAGAGCTGGGCGCAGAACTCAAGCATTAAATAGTAGCAGTGGTGTGGATGACCAATGGGGCCTTGTATCTCTAGTTCAATTATAATCCATCATAAGAAGTAACTTGATCAGGTTCTTACTAACACATGACATTGCAAATTGCCACAGACCCTCGGTACATGGGAGAAACTCTCAGAGACAGAGATCACAGTGTGTCACAACTATGAGGAATTAAATTTCTCCTTACTTTTTAGTTTCCAAAAAATTCAAACTGTACTGAGTCATTTTCTGTTATCGCCAAATAGCAACAAACTGTTCAGGCAGAGAAATGCCTACCCTTCCGCATGGATGACCAGTTTCCCTTTAGCTATTCCTCACACCCAGTCTGCCTGGCTCACTAAGATGACTTGTCCGGTCTCTGAGGGCATTTCAGCTGACCCTCAAAGGGCACTGGCTTTTCTGTACAGGGGAATCGCTTATATGAGATTCTTGCTTAAATTTAAATTCCCTGGCCATACTTCACAGAGTCAGATTTAGAAGACTTGCCTGGGCTAGTACATGGATTTTGACAAACATTATCAGATATGTTTGCATTAAGTGATTATCCTGCTTAAACATACCCCATGCACTTAGTTGGATGCAGGTCCCCATTGAGAACACAAAAGCATAATAGAAACCAACTAATACTTCATACTTCATTGACTCCCAAACCTGGCAGCATTTGTAGATTTATTGAAATCCTACTTTTCTAGACCATCTTCTAGAAATTGTGACTCCATAGTTCTAGTGCTGCCAATACCAGCACAGGATGATTCTGATGCACAGCTAGGTTTGGGAGCTGCTGCTGCATTTTATAACATGCTCATAAGTGCAAGGTCAGGGCTGAAGCCAGGGGGTGGGGAGCACAAAGGGTACCTCCCTCTGCAGTGTAGACGGGTGAGAGGGGAGCACAACTCCACCCTGACTGGTGAAGATTTTGCTGAGGAGGTGGGTTCAGAAACCACGCTGGCAAGTTACAAAGGCCATTAATAGAACAGCTGTGGGGAAATTCAAAGGTAGGAGCAGATGCAGGCAGTTTTGAGTGGCCTCAGAAGCATGAGGGAAGTAGTTTATCTAGATAGCAATGAAAACTGTTTGCAGAAGGGAGGTGCTTTTGAATCATCAGGTCTTTTGTGTTTTGTCAAATTACTTTAAAGGTATTATTCCAAGTCAAATACTACTTATTCAAAGTAATGAACATTGAATATGTCGTTTTTCTGAATAGCATTGACACAAAATCTCTCTAGACCAGACACTGAGCCCCCAAGCAGTTCCCTGTCCATCTGTCAGGCACACCATGGGTTCTTTTCTCTCCTTCTGTGGGTCTCTGCAGTACATGGAATGAGGAAGCAGGAAGCCCAGGATCACCTTGATTAATTGGGTATACAAGGGCTGGTTTCATCACCATGGAAACATGACACTTAGGGTAGATAGAGAAACCTCTTATCCTGGTATTTTTCAAGGTGGTTTTTATATCCCAGAATAATGTTCTTTCTGAAAACAACAAAAGCAGGAAACCACAGAAATATGATTATATTACATAGTGTTTTGTATGCTGCTGAATTTTATTCATCTGCATCTGGTAAAGCAGTTTAAATTTTTTTTTTCTCAAAGCAAAGGTTACTAGAAGTCAGATTATAAAATGGTTGGGCTTGGGTGCTATTGGGTGAAACTTAAGGGAAATAGGTTCCTAAATGCGCCAATCAATTTGTTCTGAAAAATGATCTGCTAAACTATACATTCCAAGAAGTCTTTGGAAACAAATAATCCTTTCTGCTTATTTTTTCCCCAAGTACTCTTAAATCTGTGTGAGGGTGTAGGAAGTGGTGATGTTTTATAAAACATAGAATTGTTCCTCTTTTTTTTGCTTATCTTAGGCTATATCCTTGTATCTCTCAAAATACAGCTACACTAAAAAAAAAAAATCTGTAGGATATATGAGAGAGACTCTTGGTCATTTTTAAACCTCTGGCAACAGGTCTCAGCATTGGAAGCACCTTACAGATTATTTTCCACATAGACCTAAAGTGAACTCAGTGTTGAACTAGAAACTGTTGAAAAGTAGAAAATCTTTCCCAGCGGCTGGTGATACTAGGGCAGGTACACAAAGAGTAAACTTACTGGTTTGTTTCCTTCTTGCTTTGGGCCCATACTGGTTTTCTCAGCTTATTACATTCTAAAGTTCTGAATCTAATGTTCCTCTAATCTAATCTAATATTAAATAAAGGGTGAAAACCTCATAGAATTCATAGCTCTAGGGTAATTGCTTACTTTTTTAAAAAATTTAGATTTTATTTACTGTAATAAATAAAAGGCCACTTTGGTGGAAGCATTGATTGCTATCTCCTAATACAGCATTATAATCAAACTACCGAAAAGGTAGTGATAGTTAACTAGGAAAATAATGCTTTTAGACACCGTACTAAATGAAACATTCTGTCATTTTATGATTTTCTCTTTCCATTGCAATAGGTTCAGGGGCTCAAGAGTGATGTAAAAATGATCCTAGGCCTTTGTTCTTCCCTCCAGTACTGGGGACTGAACTCAGGGCTTTGTCCTGAGTTACCTTCCCAACCCTATCTATCTACCAGCTATCTGTCTGTGTGCCTGTCTGTCTGTCTGTCTAACGTATCTAATCTATCTGAGGCAGGGTCTCACCAAGGCATGAAGTTGCCCAGGCTGGTCTTGGAAGAACTTATGATCTTTCTGCCTCAGTCTCCGAAAGTTCTGGGTTTACAAGAATGTGAGGTCCAACTATTCCTAAGCCTTTGACACAGTGAAGGGAAGGACAAACTTAATTTAAACTGTTCTTTTCTTTAGAAGCAAAACATAACATTTGGAAAGAATTGAATCTAAACAGATTGTATCGGCATCGAGGGACTTTTAAAGGGTGAATCCTAATATTGCGCAACATTGAAACTACTGCAGGATTTACGATCTGAGGTCAGTCTACCAGTCTACTCCTTTGCTTACTTGAGACATCTGAGAAGAAGTGTGTGTGGGAAAGGGAATGCCTTTCTTCACCGGTGCTTGCCCTCACCCTGTGAAGCATGAGCTATGAGTTTCAATATAAATATTATTACTGGCCACAAGATTTCCTGAATCTTTTTTACAAACTTAGTCACAGAATACGACTGGCAGAGAATGTGTTTATACTTAGTATCACTATCAGTTCTCCCTAAAATGGAGAAGCTACAACAAAGGAGGCAATAAAAGGCTGCTCTCCGGGGTGGGGTTTGTGCCAGCACAAGGGCAGTTATGGGAAGATCATGTTAAGGGATTTGCACTTATAACCTGGGCTTTGGTCCAGCCAAGGCTGGGAAAGATACTCTCCATCCTCTATCCCAGCAACAAATGATACGAATTCATTCTCGAAGAAGGCTCATTCACCAGCTTGGTTTGGCAGAGGTGAATGCAAAGGTACTTATACAAATGATTTGCTTGTTGAGCCCTAAAACAGTTTACAGAAAGGAAATACCTAGCTAGCATTTCATTACAGGTCAACCGCCTTAGAAAAATTGGGTTAAAATGTTAAATTTCAGCCACTAGAACTGGCTTTGTGTCATTTGGGTGTTTCCTCAGATGCTAATGAGAGATCAAGAATATTAATTAGATCCCATTGGTGAAACCAAACCAGTCATGACAGACCTCCAGCTGAAAATTATTTTTCACTGGAGATTGTTTTCACTAAAGACAAGGAAGGCAAAGCCATGGGCAATTATGTTCCTGCTAGGTCCAGTCCTGGCCTCTGCTACCCCCATTTCTCAGGACCTTATCATTGTAAGGAATACAGTTTCACCTGTACATCATCAATACCTGGTGCTTATCCAAATGCTACTTGCTTATTGTTCAGCTGTGGACATCAAGTGCCTTAAGCATGGGTGAGCCTGTGGCCATCAGATGCAGCTTGGCATTTTGGAAAGACCATGAAGTTGGAAGTACAGTGGGGCCAGCATAGCCTCATTCCATCACCCACTAGTTGTGTGTATTTGGGTAAATTATTGACCTCCTTGCCCCTGTTTTCTCTTCTGTCAAGTGGGGTAACCAGAACTTACTCAGGTTCTGACTGTGAAAGCTAATGTTTATAAAGTTCCTGGCGTCTAGTGGACGCTCTTCAAATAGCAGCTACTATTGTTATCTTGGCATGCTCCCCTTCTGCAGTCTCTTTGCTCACCAAGGTAACGTCTTTACAGAAGGCAAAAGAATCATGCTTTTTGGCGTCGCCTCATGCTACTTCTTCCAAGTTATGGGATCCTAGACAATGTTTTGAGCCGTTAGGATTCTTAGCCCCTTGTGGTGAATTATGAAATCATGCACAAGCTGCTTGCTTTCCTTTGTGATTATCCACCCAGCAGAGCTCAAACTTACATTTGACACTCTTTTCTCCAGTCTCTACCACCCACTACAACACCCACCAAACCCAGACTGCAACCTTTGTTAACCTGGAGAGAATACACGAGTTATGTAGATTCTGTGCATGAATCTACTCCGAGTTACTAAAGACTCCTAAGCTGGGTTGGTAATCTCCATCTCTAGGATTTCTCTTCTGCTCTCCCGTCCCCAGCGTGAGGGATTTACTGATTACAGGACCTGTGGGTCTGAGCAGTCATTTCTCAGAACCTCATTTTTCTCATCTGTAGAGCTAGTAACTCGCACGTTTGTTCTGAGGATTAGAGGAAATGCAACATGTCATTCAGGATAGCAGGGATAGCACCTTTCTCATGGGAGGGATGCAGTACATTTATTGCTCATTATACTTGCTTCCTTTTTATTTTCTAGTACTGAAAATGAAACCCAGGACCTTTGCACTGAGCTATGTCCCCAGCCCTTTAAATCTTTTTTTTTTTTTTTTTTTTTACTTTGAGACAGGGTCTCACTTAGTCACAGAGTTACCTAAGCTGACCATGAACCCTTGATCCTCCTGCCTCAGCGTCCCAGAGTGCTGGGATTACAAGAATGCACCACCATGCCTGGCTTGTTTACCCCTTCTGCATATACTCTGCTCATTCTCTGTTTGCTGAAAGCATGCACATTCCCACTAGTAATTATTTCTTGTAGCTTCCATTTTCTTGTCTTTTAAGACAGGACCTATGAACAGTAGGTCTCAGTAAAGACAAGACCTACAAACAGTATCAACAAACAATATTATCACTGGTTATCTTTTTTATCTTTTGAAGGACTTTTTAATTTATATATGAAAATAATATGGGTATATAAAATTTGAACAAAGCACAATTTTAGAAAATAAAGTAAAAACCTTCCTTCCTTCTGACATCTTATTGTTTGGAGGAGGAAAAATACCTACTCACAACAGGTGGATATACTTCCGTCTAGATATTCTTTCATGCATTTGAAAACGTGAGTTATATACATGGAGACATTTTGATTTCATGTCTTTACCCTTTTAAAGAGCCAATGTTGTGTTCTATTTTAAGAGTATCCCAAAATATATTTAACTTCCAAACGACATGGATTTTTTTCCATTTTTAATTTTGCTTTAAATATTTATATTGCTTTAAAATATGAAGTCAGCTGTCGCAAGTGGTCATAAGGACTCTAAGGAAAAAGGAAGCAGAGCCAGGGCTGAGTTTGCATGCTGTTTTGTATAGGGAGGTCAGGGGCCATATGGAACTGGAATTTGAAAGAAACTGGGTTAAAATGAGAGAGCACAGTGATCTGGGAAGGGATCATTTCAGATAAAGCTGTGGGGACCGCAAAGCCCCTGGGTGGTGATGAACCTGGGAATTCGAGGAGCAGCAAGGAAACTAGTGGGGCTGAATCGGAGTAACGGAAGAAGTATGGAGAGCCAGGTGATGCCCATTTGTGAAGTCTCTGTCAGGACTTTGGCCTCTTGCCAGGTGGAAGCCAGTAGAAGATAAGGTGAAAGAGGCACATGATCTGATGTACACCTTGCTACCGCCAGAAGCTCTTTCAGTGGGTCAGGCAACCAGTGATGGTAGTTGGAGCATGGGTGGTAAAAGTACTTTGTGAAAATAATGATTTTGGTGAGTGGACAAAGACAGCTTGATTGGAGGGCTTCAAGGGAGAGTGAGAGGACAGAAGCAGCAGAAACAGACAATTTGTACTATATTTGGGCTTTTTTTTTTTTTACAAAGTGGGGGTGGAGGTGTGGGACAGTTTCGGGGGTGGCATATGAAGTTAGGAAAGGGTGTTCTTAAGATGGAAATTTCAGCGTGTCTGTATACTGTCGGAGAGTCGTTCTGTGAAGAGTGAAGGTTAGTTATCATGCAGGAAATGGAGTGCAGTTGCAGGAACCGTGTCCTTGAGTGGCCGGAGTGCTGTAGAGCCAGCGCGGGTGCAGCCTTCGTCGGGAGCGGGAGAGAAGGCGGCAAACACTGGAGGACGCGGTTTCCGGGACAAGGCGCTGGCGGGACTTAGGAAAGGTTGGAGAGGAGTCAAGTGACCCTCAATAATTTTCTAGGATGGTGAGAGACCGAATAAGCTGTGAAATACGGGGTGGCCGAGCACTCCCTTGAGACCAGTCGGAGCATTTGTGTATTTTCTCTAAGCAGATTTGAGTGCTTGGCTTCTGGTGTCATAAAGGCAAAGACTGTAGTGAGGTTTCACCAAGCACTCATGACAGAGAAGATAGGGCCCAGAAAATCAAGGAAACGAGCGAGGCCATGATCATAAATACCCAGGGAATGCAGGCTTTGTGAGTGACAAGAAAGGACACAGGAGCAGGACAGCAGATCAGCGGTGCATGGAGGACTTTGACCTGTGCTATTAAACGCTGACGTAAAGGCAGATAGGGGGGTGAAGTGTAAGGAAGAGTAGGGGTAAGAGCAGGGATGTAGCAGGCAATAAGCCCCTCAGAATGGCAGATGTGCGGGGGGTACTGTTGGTGGTGAGGCTGTGAGAGTGTTCCTGCCCCTTTGTAGAAAGGGAGGTGGGATCGAACACGACTGTGGAGAGAACACAGGACCCCGTAGCTACAGCAAGGCCTCATTTACTCAGCATTGTCAGCAGTTGAGATTCTCACTTATATGAACATTTCCAAAGACAGATGCTGAAAGCATGTACTTTATTTTAATGATTTTTATAGACTTTCTTTCTAATGGCCAGTTACCTAAAATCTTCAATCATATTACCAAGAGAAATTGTGCTGGAATAGAATGTATAAACAGAGAAAAGCAAAAGAGAGAGAGGATGTGTGAGGACTTTAAGGAAGGGTGTAACATGGGTCAGTATCTGCAAAGATCAGCCATTTCCAGGGTGTTTCAAAGTCTTCTTGTTACTGGAGATGGGATCTTTTGGCATGGAATCAATAGAAGCAAGACTGAGCCAAGTTTTGCAAACACACCCTGGCAAGGCTTTCACTGGAGCTCTAGTTAAAGAGAGATGGGCCTTCAGTTACAGAGAGACAGCCCTGATAGAATAGACTACTCGCCAAACAAAGGCAAGCTTTTAGTCATCTGGGGGAGGGGCTAAAGTTCAGTAATGTTCTGTGGGCCAGGGAAATGCTTTCAAGATATGTTTTCCTCCTTGTGTAAGATTCGGGCCACCAGGACCAGGCAGTAACAGTCAGTTTATCCTTAGACCGTTGAGTTCTTCTTGTGGCTGGCACCATCATCTGGTGCAAATGTCCGGGCCTTGTGGCTCTGTCGGGCCTTGGAACAAGGCTGAAGGACTTTAAGCACTTGGGCTACTGAAAGAGCATAAGAATAGGAGTAGGACAAAGTACGTACCAGTTCTGCTGCTCAAGCTGGAAGTCTGCATGCAGAGCTGGATAGAATCTGATCCAAAGGTTCTAACAGCAAAGGGGACAGGACATTCTGAAGACAGAAATGCCAAGCCTTTTCATTCTGTTCTGGTCATCTAGTAGGTATTTATAGACCCAAACAGTCAGTGTTTTCAGCAAAAGTATCCTCTAGGTCCATGAAAAGTAACCTAGGTAACTTACTCTTAATGCACACATCAGAGGTGTTATTTGCAGCAAAGCTAATGGGAAATTAATGCATTGCCCAGCTGTGTGGCCTCCGGAATTAGTGATCTTTTAAGCCAGTTAAGTGCAAGTGAAGATAAACAGTTTATTTAGGTTTTTCCTTTGCAATGATTTCATGTTGTGCAAACATTCTGTTCTTATGGCCTTATCAGGGGCTTATGATGGGTCTGGTAAGAGAACTTATGGGCAGAAGGAGAAAATACATGCCATTGTACAAAAGAGTTCTGTACTGGGTTACAGGGCCCCGAGAGTCCATTTTTTTGTCCACGCAGCCCAGGAGATTCCTATACAGTTTCTAATGTAGTAAATTTTTATTTTTATAACAGAGGTAGGAAGGGGGCCTAATTGAGTATTTGCTGGCCCTCATCTGTTTCCAGTCAACAGACCAAGAAGAATGAAGCTTAATGTGTTAAAGACACCGAAATAGTAAGAGACTCAGATTAATATAGCCTGAGATTCAGAGTTCAGAACTATGGAGTGAGTGCTGAGATGTGATGAGAAGGAAAAAGGAGAAGTCCTTAGATTGATGGAGTGTGACTAGATCCAGATGAGTCTGCCTCTTGAGCGGAATCATAAGCGCTTCTTAAACTGAGGAGGATAAAGTTAGCATTACAAGTGTGCTAGGAGAAAGCAAAGTAATCCCGAAACTGCACTGGGAGAACTGGCTAGCTATTTGGAAGAAAAAAGCAGAAAAAATTATACTCACATTTTACCTAACAAAATTAATTCCTGATACACTATGGAGTTACGTAATTAAAAAACAAAACTGTAAAATTCTGAAAGAAAACAGATGCACAGTTTTGTAAACTTGGATGATTGCTTTTAAAGAATTATAATGAACCCAAGACCAGTGTGATTAAACCCCCACATGCATGGCTATCAAATATGGCTATCAAATGGCTTGTTTCCCTAATATGCAAAAAACTCTTCAAATCAATAAGGACAAGACAAGCAACGACAGAGAAAAATGGGCAAAGTTTACAGACATTTTATGAAGCAACATAAGAAAAATAATTGTATGAAAACATTTGTATCACTTATTTGGTGACATCTATCAAGACATTAAATGTGCATCCATATCCTTAATTCCATAGTTCATATCTAGGAATTCATTATGAGATCAAGATTTCCTCCTGCTCCAGATGTGACATAGGGCCACAAAGAGAACCACTGATTTTTCCCCCCATCACTACACAGTTTGCTCGCCGTTATCAGCTGAAAGCAGAGGCTATAATTAGGAAAGATGGTGCATGTTCCCCTAAAAGACCATGGGACTGATACCATCGCCCTTTCCTTGCCCCCAGAAGTCCAAAGCTCCTCGTGTCACTCTCGCACCACCAGAGTTCTTGTTGTCTTACCTAGCCTGCACCCAAATGTTTCCTTGCTAAGTCAGTCATCCTCAGAAAAATCCCCTGTAATCTGTGTCTCTCCAGGACCAGCGTCCACTCCTACCTTAGAGTCAACCCCTCCTTGTCACTCAAGAACACTCGTGGAACAATTATTCCCTCTGCCTCTTGAATACTGCATAGTCCCCTTACACAAGATCAGTTCCATAGCACAGTGAACTTGCTTACAATCTCCCATTTTTTAAAAAAAAACCCTCTTTTAATTGTACCTCATTTCCTTCTAGCAGCTGTTCCACCTCCTTAAAGAAGAAAGCTCAGAAAAAGCTGCTAGAGAGGGTTGTTTTGTGCTTGCCTGCATTATTTCCTCGCCTCTTATTAAATCTCTGGTAACCATTTTCCCTGGAGTGTAATCAACCTATCTGGGAAGGTGCACAAACCCTAAGTATAGTACTCAATGATTTCACAAAGTAGTTATTCCATGTACTGACACCCAGGACAATAAATAGAACACTATATAAGATGTCTAATGTCTAATTGCACCTATGACCCACTGCTTGTTCAGGAGGGTGTTTTTAATTTCCATGTTTATGTAGTTTTTAAGGGTTTTTTTGCCATTGATTTTCAGTTTCATTGCACTATGGTCTCTGATAATATGCATGGTATAATTTCAACTCAGGCATGCTCTATGAGCTGGGTTCATAAAGCCTAAAGAAAGTTGGAAGAGATGGATTTTAAAAAAATCTGAATCTGATAAAAGCCATCTGTGACAAACCAATAGTCAACATACGAAGTGGTCAAAAACTGAAAGCTTTCACTTTAAAATCAGGAAGAGGACAAAGATATCCACTATCACTACTACTATTCAGTGTAGTCCTGGAAAGACTAGCCAGGGCAATTAGACAAGAGAAAGAAAGAAAAGGAATGAAGACAGAGAAGGAAGAAGTTAAATTATCATTATTTGCAAATGACATGGTACTCTATGTAGAAGACCCCCAAAACTCTGCCTAAAGCCTTCTAGATTGAATAGCCAAATTGAGCTGTGTAGTTGGATACAAAGACAGCACTCAAAAATCAATAGCATTCCTGTACACAAATAAGCTCACTGAGAAATTAGGGAAACCACACCTTTCAAAATAGCATCCAGAAAAATGCAATACTTAGGAATTAATCTGACAAAGGAAGTAAAAGACCTCTACACTGAAAACTAGTACGCTGAAAAAGGACATCAAAGAGGACATCAGAAAATGGAAAGATAATCTGTTGCTCTTGGATAGGAAGAACAAATTAGTGAAAATGGACATCCTCCCAAAATTGTTACACAGATTTAATGCAGTCCTGTCAAAATACCAATAGCATACCTCACAGAATTAGAGAAAAACAATCTTAAAATTCATTTGGAGTCAAATGAGACCTAAGATAGCAAAACAATCCTGGGCACCAAAGGCAAGGCAGGGGCATCATAATCTCTTGGATTTAAAGTTATACTACAAAGCTACTGTGATAAAAACAGGATGGTACTGGCAAGAAGCAGACCTGAGGATCAATAGAATAGATCAGAACGTGCATAAATAACTCCAAAGTCAGTCACATTATATTTTACAAAGGCACCAAACACATTTACTGGAAGAAAGATACCCTCTTTAATAAATGATGCTGAAACACCTTGCTTTCCACATTCCGTATCTCTCACCATGCACTAAACTAAAAATGGATCATAGATCTATATATCAAAACAGAAACACTAAATCTGCAGGAAAATAGGATGGATAGAAGTCTTCAAGGCCTACATGTGGGCAAAGACTTTATAGATAAAACCCTGATCTCATGGGAAATACTACAAATAACAACTGGAATTTTCTCTTATTAAAAACTTTCGTGTAGCAAAAGAAATCAACAGAGTTGAGATAACCCACAGAGGGAAAAATTTCCACCAGCTATCCTTCCAAGGATTATTATCTAGAATATATAAAGAGCTCAAAACAATCAGACCTCCCAAATTTAAAGACCCAATGAAAATGGGCATCTGAAATGAATAAATACCTCTCAGATGAAGAAATACAAATGACAAACATATGAAAAATTGTTGAACATCACTGGTCACTTGATAGATGCAAACTAAAGCAATGCTCAGATTCCACCTCCAGAAAGAATGGCGTCTACCGAATGACTGGCAGAGCTGTGGGGAAAAAGGAACCTTTCTTTACAGTTGGCGGGAGTGTAGACTGATGCAACCACCATGGAAACGAATGTAGAGATTCCTCCAAAAACTAAAACTCGAGGTTCCATTTGACTCAGCTGTTCCCCTTCTTGGTATCTTACCGAAAGAATGAAATACATTATACCACAGTGATATATATACACCCATGTTTATTGTGGGTTTTTTTTTTTTTTTTGTCTTTTTGTTTTGAAACAGGGTCTCACTATGCATTGCAGGCTGGCCGTGAGCTCACTTTGTAGCCCAGGCTGGTCTTAAACTCACAGTGATCCTCCTGCCTCAGCTTCCTGAGTGCTGGGATGACAGACGTGTGCCACCATGCCTGGCTATACACCCATGTTTATAGCAGCACAGTTTGTAATAGCTCAGTCTTGGAAACAGCCCAAATGCCCATCCACCAATGAATGGATAAAGAAGATGTGGTTTTCTTTTTATACAAAGGAGTACTACTCAGCCATAAAGAAGGATAAATGTGAGACATTTTTAGGTAAATGAATGCACCTTGAGATAATTTCCTTTTGTCTTTTTGAGATAGGGTTTTGCTGTGTAGTTCAGACTGGTCTTGAATTCACTTTATAGCCCAGGCTGGCCTCAAACTCGTAGTGATTACAGGCATGCACCACTATACACAGCTAAAACCATACTCCTTAAGTGAAATAAATCAGACCCACGTGTAAGTATCGCATGATTTATATGATGTGAGAAACTGAAAGAGTAAATAGACCAACATGATAATACATACTATGAAATAGAAAAAAAAATACTCAAGTGGGAATGAGAAGCAGGGAGTGGAGAGGTAGGAAGGAAGGGGAAAGAAAAAAATGGAAGTAAACCTTTTGTAGATGAAGAACCCGGAAGAAGATGGGAAGAAAAGAATCAAGATACATTGTGTACAGGTAGACATTCCCTATGATGACATGATCACTATGTATACCTAAAATGTACCAGTAAACTTAATTATTAAAAAAAGAAATACAACACTGTCCGCACTCCAGCAACCTAGTTCTTCCAGTTCCTATCACTGTGTCCTCACCAAAGATGATGCCTATCACTAGTTTTCACATAATACATTATTTTGCCTATTGTTGAAAATTGTTTTATTTTTATTTTTTGGTACTGGGAGTCGAACTCAGAGTCTCACGCTTGCTAGGCAGGTGCTATGCCTGAGCTACATCCCCTGCCCTGAAAATTGTTGTAGGATAGTACTGTGTTTTTGCTTGTGTGGTACCTGTGCATGTGCATGTGGATGTGTAGATTGTGTTCCCTCAGGTTGTTAGGAGAGGGGCCAGATCATGTAGGGCCCAAGTCAGGAGAAGGCTGGTTTCATTTTTTTCTGAGAGCAATGTCTCCCTTGGAAGGCTTTAACAAGGGAGTGGTGACATCTTTGCACTGGAAGGTTCAGTTGGCTGCCACTTTGAGAAAAGACTATGGGTTAGAGGAAAATGACAGCTGTACTTGTTAGGAGGCCGCCAGACCGAATGAGGCACAGTATTGAGTTCTCTGGATTTATGAAAAGGCATTTTAGGTCAGTCCCTCAGTGAAGCTAAATCAAAGCCATCATAAACCAAGCTCAGTGTTGGACCTGAAATAATTAGGGCAGCTATCGCAATCTAGGCGCAGAGAATAAGTAACACCTTTGCAACAGAAATAGCCTTTGGAAACAACTGCAGTTTTAAAAGTTAAAATAGGATAATGTATGGCTGAGAATAAATGGAAGCTTTAATATTTGAAATCTTGGATCTTAAAAGTACTGCTTCAAACACAGCATATTCATGGCCAGCAACAAGAATAATTTTAGTCATAAAGGGGAAGGACAGGGTAGTAAAAACTCATCAAAAGTGATTGATCTGCAATGTGAAAACTAGGATTTCCTGGACATAAATAATTGGAAATACAGTAACACATGATCTAGCTGTGAGGTTCTGCAGCACTGTTTACATTCACCCTTGTTATTCTTAGCACTTGTATCACGAAGATTTGTTTCCTTGGTGACAAGTATTTTTACATGACTGGATAAAACCAAAGAGTAGATGTGGTTACATCTTCATCTAGGAATGCACAGCTTTTCTTGGTCCTTAGAATTCCCAGTTGTTACTCTCAGATCCACTTATTTGGTTGGTTGTTGATTTTCAAAGCATTCTGCGTGGAAAACAGGGCTAGAAGTTGATAGATTTCTGATCTCGGCATGTGACAAACAGTGCCAGACCACTGCTCTCTCCCATTTTGTTCCTTGTCTGGGGCAGTGGCACTGGTGGATATTTTGTGGGGAAGCCTGGCTGCCTTGTATGAAATCAACATCAAAAAATTAGTCAGTTCAAATATGCCCGAATGTACTTACCAGTCAAATGTCTGTGGCTCGTTCCTCTCACTGTGCAGTGTTTTAGCTTCCTTTGTTTCAGCTCTACTTCCTTTTAAAGGATAGTCCCCTTTGGAGCAAAATTTTTTTTTACACATTTAAAATTATATGTCCGAGCACATGGATATACCACATTTGCTTCAGGAGGTTAACTAGGCCTCTGTGCACAAGCCCCCAAGCGCTACATGCCATCGCTTTACACAGAACAGGAAAGGAGCAACGTGCACACTGAGGAAGAGTGTGGGCGTTTTTGTTAGTACTGTGCGTGTTTATGGTACGTAGGAAGGACATGCGCTCTGGGCTGTTGCTACACCCTCATACTGCATCTTCAGCTTCCTTCCCCTTCTCTGCCTCTCCTTCCTTTCATCCCTAAGTCTCTTGCTATTTCTACGACATTTATCTCCTTATTCCTACAGTCTTCTATTTCACACTTAGAGTGTTTCTACTTGTCCCAAATTCTCCGTTAAACCCACTCCATCAACCGTTTGTACCCGGTATAGACTTGTCGAGGTAACAGACCTCTCATACCTTATTGCCATCTGTCCAGGCACACAGTTTACTTTTTTTCGATCAACCTTCTGGGGATAAGTTCTTTGCCTTTATCTTCTGATCAAAATAAGTGATTTAAATGAGAATTTAAAGTCAGGCATCAAACAGACCTAAGTTGAAATCTGGTCTAAATCATTTACTAGTAGTTGACCATGAGCAGGTTCTTTCACCTCTCTATCCTCTGTCTCTTAATCTGTGAAAATAAGGATTTAGTAGAATGTATCTCACAAAGTTGTGGGAAAATTAAATAAGAGGAAGAGCCTGACATCCTGTATTAGCTGTGATTGTTATTGTCAGCAGTGATAATTATTATTATTATTGTTCCTATCTGAGGCCCCCGATAGATTCCTGTCCATAAATCCCTCTGGGTGAGCAGCTGCTTCTGCCTCTTTCTCAGGCTACTGTGTTCTACTTCCTGCCTGCTCCAGGCAGAAATCAATACCTTTGATGACGGCTACTGCTCCTGGGTGTGAGATGAGGCAGGGGAAGGGATAAAACAAGAAAGAAGATTAATCAGGGGAAAAGGTATGGCAAGACTATAAACTTACACCCATGGTGTAGAAAACACTAACATTAAATTAGGCTTTGTTTCTTTACATCTGGAGTCCTTGACGAAACTGTCAGCTTTGCAACGGGAAGGATGATGCCCTCTATCTCTTGCAAGGCTCTCCGCAGTGCTGTTTTTGGATAGCTGTGCAAGCAGCCCTCAACCTTTTTCTTCCCCACTGGGTCATATGAATGGATGCCAGTCGCCTGAGTGGTCACTCTTATGAGGATGCCCAAGCACGTGAGCAATAGTTCCCTCTCATTCTTTTTCCAGAAGGCAAGAGAACGTGATAATACTATAGGGATAGATTTTACTTTACTCCATATGTTTTTTAAAAAATAAGTGATGTTCCAGCCTACCTGTAGTGTCAGTAATCCATTACTTGACACTTCACACTGTTCTCTTTCACCATCTTGACAAGCAAGT
Source organism: Dinomys branickii (assembly GCA_004027595.1). Taxonomy (NCBI): domain Eukaryota; kingdom Metazoa; phylum Chordata; class Mammalia; order Rodentia; family Dinomyidae; genus Dinomys; species Dinomys branickii. The sequence goes on along the minus strand of PVLD010002333.1, from coordinate 71,081 downwards.
GCTGGATGTGACATGAATAAGCAGTGACGCCTGGAGATGGGATAAGGAGAGGGTAGGGATGTCTAAGTCATGTTTTGAAGCAAGTGTCTTGCAGCCTCTGTTTTCAGCTTGACCCCTCTGCAGGGGCAGAGATTTCTTGCCTAGAGAGGCTTAAAGTTCTCTTCTCTCTCTGCATAGAAAACAGGGATTACTTGCTCAGGTGAGGGTAATTCTAATGTTGTATGATACCAACTTCTAAAAACAATATTTGGCAATTTATTTGGCAAATGTGAAATGGATTTTCGAGAAAGATCGGTATCTGTCCAAGGAGAAGCAGCTGTGTGTGGAGTTTAGCGGCCAATTACGATCCTGCGAGGGAAGACCCTGGGATAAAGAAAAGCCTGTGGGGTAAAACAAGACAAAGCTGCTCTTGACGGCTTCTCCCTCAGGATTCCTCTCCCTTCCTTTTAGTAACTGGCAAATCCATTTGTTTACAAGCCAGAAAACTTTGAGTCATCCTTGCTTCAGGATCATCTGTTCCTTCCTCTTCAGTTTCAAGATACTGTGAGAGTCTGATGCCGCGTAACCAGCTCCACCCAGCGCACCCTGGTCCGGCCACCAGGGTCTCCCCTGGGTCAGTGTCCAGCCTCCTAACTTGCCTCCGTTCATCCACTCTTGGCCCTGTGTACTTTACTTACTAACTAGACTGGTCTTTTTAATATTTAACTCTTGATTTTGCCTTTCCTTAGCAAACCTGCATTGGCCTCTCCTCTAATTCACTGAAGACTGAAGTCTTTACCATGAGTCTGTGAGACCTGTTATGACCTTGACCCCTGGGGCAGCCTAGCCAACATTGTTTCCTACAGCTCTTCCCCTCTTTAACTCAGTTTCAATCTCAGTGTTTGCCAAGTGTTCCTTGACGAAGCCTTCCCTAGGCCCCTTGTATTTGCAGTTTTCTCCGCATGAACTAGATTCTTCCAGAACTTAGCTTGGCTAACTTATTTCCTTCAGGCTGTTGCTCAAAGGCTTGGTTACCACAGAGATCTTAACTGTTTTTGTAAATGGTCACCTTGGTCATTGGAACCTGCTTCTGCAATCAGTGCTTGTGAGTGAACTGGCAATATCAAACTACAAAATTTCTAGAAGGCTTTTAAAGGACTAAGACAGAAAAGTTATTCTCAGAAATTTGTTAAGGTTGAGTTTTTCTGTTCATTATTTTCAGCATATGAATTGCTTTTCCATTACAGACACCTTCACTTGTCTGTTTATTTATTTTGGTTTTTCGAGACAGGGCTTCACTATGTAGTACAGACTGGCCTGGAACTCTCTATATAGCTCAAGCTGGCCTCAAACTCTTGGCAGTCTTCCTGCATCAGCCTTTGAAATGCTGGGATTATAGGCACACACCACCATGCCGAGCACTTATTTCAGAGAAGTAGTATTTTGGGGATGTTTTGAATTTGAATCCATTTTAAACAAAAACAGTGTTCTTATAACTTGTTTTTCACTCTAGCACCAATTACATTTTATACATTCTGAGTCCCAGAGACCCTTAATTACAGGAAACTGCTCAGGAAAGCTCAAAATCAAGCCAGTTGCACTGATGAGAAAGAAAACAGCAAATTAATAAACCTAATGAATTGGAACATAGGATATTCATGAAGGGCTTTTCCTCACTTCAAAGCATAGGTAGGTGTAAAGTTAGGTGGAGGCAGAGAAGTCAAAAGTCATGTTGACAGTTTAAACCCCTAACACTCTTTATCTATGAGGCTGGGGATATTTATATTCACTGAGTTTAATTATGCAGTGGAAATCATGCTTGCTGTGAGTTCCGGCGTGGAAATCGGCATTTCTTATTGTGTTCATTCAGACCTTTTGCATCTCAAGGGGGCTGCGCAGCTGTTGTGGAGTCTGATGAGCCCAGTGCTGAGGAAGAAGGAGGCCTGAAGAGGCCTTGGTGGGGTGGACGCTCGGGACGCTAGGCGGTTCCTATTTGAGGACCTGGGAACGTGCCTCCCTCCCTTCACGTCACTGTGTGGGGCACCCCACACCCACCTCCCAGCAGTGCATGGAGGGGACTGCTCTGGGATGGCCAGGCTGCACCTGTCACCAGCCACTCCTGGGCCCCACCCTGGGAAGACCCTGTGCTGACCTTTGCCACGGCGCTTGACAGCTGAATGCTGATCCTAGCCTGCCTCTGCTGCCACTAGAGGAGGTAGCCCATGAGTTAGCCGTCATCTCCAACATGCACGCATCAGGCACCTGACCCAGCTTTATGGTCTGTGTGTGAGCCAGCACCTGGACGTGTTCTTCACAGCCTGCATTTGCATCTAGAAGCCAAAGGTGGTTAAAGCAGTCATTCAACTTTTGCTGCTGTGCTGGGGAAGGTGTCATCACTCTGTAACACTATTCCCAGGGAGGCGGTTACTTCCCCTTCCATCTTCCAGTGGTGTGGTTCTTAGTTCTTTTTCGTTTGCTGACCACGGAGGTAATGACAGAGGGTGAGTGTCGTGGCTGAGGGTACTTGCCTGAATTTAAGTGGTTTTCTGAATACCCATCAGACTCCAAAAATTAAGGCAGTTTCTCATACAAGTATCAGTACCAAGTCTGTTTCCATGTAAAGATATACTTTCAATATAAGGGAAAATTATTTTGACTGATTTCCTGGTTATCAGTTTTGATAACATTTGTACCATCGATTAGACATGGAATTGGAATTCCCCGGGTCAGACCATTGGTGGACATGGATTTGGCTACCTTGAGCCCTTCGTGCTCCTGTGCTTAGTCCTTACTGTCACTCTGGGTCGATCCCTTCCTTGGTACTTCAACCTGCCCTCACCTCTGTGCCCCGAGGAAAGAATGCTTCGGAACTGGCTTAGATATTTCACCTTCCCCTTTTCATTTCCAGAGTCATCTCCATTTTCTTCCCTTATATGATCCTCCCATTAACTTCAGGGACCTCAGAGTCTCGTCCTGCTCCTCCTCCCTCAGAGAGGCCTGAGATGCCTCTGAAGCGGTTCCTGAAAAGTGACTCTCACAGCTGCGTGTCTCAGCCAAGGCTCAGGGAGAAATCTCTGCACCCGTGGCCTCCTTCCCTAATGCTCTGGGAGGATTCTCCCTCATAGTGCCCCGTATTCTGCTGCACAAAGTATGTAGTGGTTTGTTCTGCTGGAAGAGACGCGGAATTGGAGACCCAAAGGGTTGACCTTGTGTCCTAGCTCTACTGCATACAAACTGTGTGACTTTGCAAATACACACTTTCGTGGTATGAGCCTTAAAATGATTATCTGTAAGATGGGAGTCGTGAGGGTTATATGGGAGTCAAATCAGGTAATACGCGACAAAGGAGTCCGTGAGTGTTCGCGGTTGTTGTGACGGTTTTGGTTTGCGTATTTGTTTTAAAGCAGAGTGTAGCAGTAGGAGCATGACTTTTTGGAGTCCTACTTCTATGTAAAGCCAGGCTTCACTATTGGCTTTGTGACATGGATACGCAATTTAACCTTACATCCCGGTGACATTGACTGTAAGGGGGAGAACAGTATTTACGTTTTAGGATTGCTGAAACATTGAGATAATGTATGTTACGTCCTTACTGTTCTTAGCATATCATGATAAATAATAACTGTTTTGGTCATTATAATATTTAGTTGTTGTTAGAAAACATTGCCAGTACTTAGGTTGTTGGTTTGAAAAGTGAAAACTTTAAATTTTTCAATCTACCTCCTTTTATGATCCACATCCAAATTTTAGCTTTTGAAATAAATTTATGTAAATTCTCTTAATCCCAGTATTTAGAAAATACATGTTTTGTGATACTTGAAAATATAAGCACAAATATTAGTACATTAGGTTCTTTTCTCAGTGGTGGGTATTATTTTATTTGACCGTTTATTTTGAAATTAAACCAAGAATTTCCCAGAAAAGTCACAGAAGAATCAGTGCTCAGAGACAGATGTTCTAAAGGAAGGTATTTCTTATGTGAATTCCAGACCTGGCGGAAGTATTAAAAAAAATTTCAGCGAACAAAACTAATTTCTGAACTTAAGACTTTATAAGTAGGTATAACTAGGAGGTTCTGGGGGGGAGGGCTACAACATTGCATTAAGATGGGAGCCCCAGGGGGTTCTGACAGGAGGCATGGCTTTAGTGTCCACAAGTGGGCCTTCCTGAGGGAAATGAGATGTCTGGATGTGAAAGATTTACCACTGGGCTAGAGGATTTACTATACGTAGTTACTTTTGCTCATACTGAATGGTTGACCGGAACTATCTGGTTTAGGATCTCCTATGCTGGGACAGCGTACAGCTTATCTGTTTCATGTGGCCTTCTGTTCTTTCTTTGACAGGTCTGTTCTCAAGGCAGTTGGAGGAAGCAAGAGAACAACTGATACAGTGCAAGTACAAGGTGAGATTAAAAGAAAATACCATGAATGTTTAGGTTTTTAAAAATTTATTACAGGAAGACATGTTGCCTTAGTCTGCATCAAAATGCACCCTCACGCGCACCTTCGAACACGCCTGTCCCGTCATCCTTACCACTCTCTGAAGCAGCTCTTGAGGTTGTCTTCCGTGAACACCTTCAGTTGCGCTGCCTCAACATCTGGAATCGATTCAAAACTGTTCACCTTTTATGATGGTTTTGACTTTAGGGAAGAGCTAGATGTTGCATGGGGCCAGATCTGATGTTTTTATTTCACAGAAGTTGCTACAAACAGTTGATCAGTGTGGTATGATCAAAATATATGATCAATGTTTAAGTTAAAAAAAGTATTGCAGTAAAAGACACCTTGAATCAATTCCCTTCAAAATACTCAGAATACTCTTTTGTGCTTTGAAAATGCTTATCCCATTATTCTTGTTAATGTGTCTTTTACTATACTGTTTTAAAAATTTTTAAACATTCACCATATCTTTCATGCCTTGTAGTCTTCAGACACACTTTTCTTCGGCTGCATTCTCTTAGTAAAAGTAATACAATGGCAGGTCAGTCAAGAGAGAAGAAAATAGGAAGCAGACTCTATTTTCTAACAAGAGGAGGTGTAAAACTATTGCAGAGTGTTAGAGTGCAAGAAGCAGAGGATCATGGCCGTTTCCATCACACGTGGTGTGGCCGCTGTGCTGCTCTCTCTTGTGTTCCCACTTAGAGTGTGTACGTTTCTCTCCCCGTCATTATTGTGAACACTTCAGGTGAGACAGTCATTCATTCTATAAACTAGGCAGTATCACCCTGTTACTGTTGTTGTCTTCAATTTTTGTTTTGGCTGAACATAACTTTATACATTTATTGGAAGTTTATGTTTCTTCTGAGAATTGTCCTTTCTTATCCTATTTTTTTCTATTGAAATATTTGAATTTTTTTAATGAATACTTTTGTGTTTTAATTCTCACAGTGCCACTTTACTGCACATTCCTTTGATTTGTTTGGCCTTTTAATTTTGCCGATGGTGTCTTATGCTATAGACAAAAATTTTAGTCAGTAAAATATGTCAGTATTTTCCTCATGAATCGTGCTTTGGTGATGTAAGCTAGCCGCAACTTCAGAATCTTTAATATCTTATCCCGTTTTTAAACTTTAAAGTAATTCCAATGTTTGCATTTCACATTTGGCTCCTTACTGTATCTGGAACCTACTTCTACGTGTAGTGTGAGGTTAGGGATCTAATTTTTCTTCTATATGGTACACCAGTATTTCTAACCCGCTTTTAGAAGGAAGCATCTTTTCCTGCCAATATTTGGCGCCATCTGTATACATCTATCGTGTACAAAGTCCCCATGGATAAATGAAGCCGTGTTAGATGCTTTGGAAGTTCCTTGTTTGTCGTAGCACTCCAAGTTAATTTATGATTTATATTTGTATAAAATGTATTGCTAGTAGTTTTCAGGATTAGCTAGCTATTTGGGTATACTGTTCTATATAGACCAGATTTTTTTTTAAAAGACTGTAAGTTTTGTGCTCTGAAAGGTAGTAGGGTGCACATCTAGTTAATGGCTGTTTTGTTATGCATGTAAAGCTTATGCTTTTAAAGTTCATGATCATTCCTAAGTAAGGAATAATACGTGCTCACTAACAAGGATTGGGGTTATATTCTGCTTCAATGTGCTTCATCCCAGGAGAGCCATTTCTGTGTGCTTTAAACATTTCCACTTACCGAATAATACCAGTAATATACAACCTTAAAACTGTAGGAATGGTTCATTGAAAGGTAAGTAACTGTGAAGGCTAATTTTTATTAGAGCTCTAGGTATTTTTTGAGTTCTAAATCTTTTTTTTTTTGTTTTTGGTACCAGGAATCAAACTCAGGACCTTGCACTTGCCAGGCAGTTGCTTGTACTCCTGAGCCATGTCCCAAGCCTTGAGTTCTAAACACATTATACTTAATGCCTCATTTCAGATGTCCCAGAAGTGAGCTTCTTTATTTGTTTAGCATTAATTTGCTAAGGTTCTGTGCCATGGCTGTTTCTGCCTTAGATTTCAGGGATCCAATGGCCTGCTCATTAGTTCTTTGTAAGAAAGAGAGGAGGATTATTTTCCTTTTATAGATGATGGACTAAGGCACAAAAGGTCTATCTAATTTGATTCAATTCTGGTTACATTTTATGAATGACTATAGCAGTTTCCTTCTATACTATAGGGTGGTGTATTATCTGCTCTGCAATGACAGAATTAAAGATGGAGAAGTGTTCCTTTAAGACTGGCGTCATCAAGCAGCAACACATCGTAATCAACATTTTGACTTTCCGTTTGAATTCCCACAAGGCCATTTTCTTCCTTTCTAAGTAGCTTTAGATTGATTCCTGAAAGAGGTAAAATCTAAATTGGCTTTTGAAGAATGGAGGTATCATTGTCTAATTTCTAATGAGATTACCCTGTGAGACATATTAAAGGCCACAGGAAATATTGGAGCGAAAGGGACCTTGAAAGAAACACAGCATGAAATTGTAGAGAGGATTTCAGGCAGGTTGAGCTGGAGCAAGTGTTTGGAGCATGTGGAAAAGCAGTAAGTGGTGAATAGCACTCAGGTCTCCTGAAACGCCCAGGCGGTAGAGGTCCGTGTGCTAGGAGACCTGACATAAACTGCAATCATGTGCAGGCTACCTGTGGTGTCTCATTTCAATGCTATTTCTTTTCTAGAAGTACCTCATATATACTCTTGTCTGCGAAGCCTTTTATAATTCACCACCTAGACTTAAATATTCTTCCATTGGTGCCCCGTGTACTCTGACATTGTTAGATCTTAGTTTCTGTAATTGTCACCACACTTGATTATCTGTGTCCCCGAGAGCAGGGACCATATCTTTGGCCTTTGTGTGTGTCTTTGGCCCTCATCAGTTAGCCCAGTTGCTGTTATTTGAATAAAATTTTGTTAATGGACTTACTTATAAAAGCCTGTTCTCTGTAGATAACTAGCATTCCTTGAATTTAGTTTTAATTTTAACTGTTTTCAGACAGTCATACTATGTTACCCAGTCTGACACAGAAATCTTAACATTTCCTGCCTCACTCTCCTGACTAGCTGTGATCATAAGCATGTGTTACCGTGCCCAGCCGAGGATTATATTTTAAAATCTGTGCATCTAGTACATATTAAGAGATAGTTACTTGTTGCACTGATATGGCACTTTGGTCACAGAACCTTGTGATTATGTGAGAGTGTGGGTTTTGATTCAGAATGTGAGACGATCCTGAGAAAAAACTCTAGAGCGCAAGCTCAGGCAACAGTGGGAAGTGAACAGTGAGCCAGATGTCTTGGAATAGTTCAAGCCTTGTTGGGATTTATTAAAAAAATATTTTTCTAGTAACAGAAAATTTTCCTCCAAAATCCATGTACTTAGATTTTTCTGCAAACTTGAAACTCAAATAACTCCAAGTTGTTTTTAAAAATTTAGAAAACCAAGTAAGTCTGATGTTTTTTATATTTTGATTCCTTTTTTAGATTAAAATTCTTTTGCATTTCTCATATTCCCTTTATAATGTTTGTCTTGGGCTTTTAAAACATGTTCATTTGGATATAGATGATTTAACACAGCTGGATAAATCAGCAACTGTATCTTTGAGCTAAGCATAAACCATTCATGTTGATTTTTATCAACTCAATAAGCATTTACTGAGAACTTGAATCTAGTACTATTTTGAGGAAGGATAAATACAATGAGGTTAAAAACAAACTACGAGACTCCAAAATAATTACATCTTTTAAAGAACACTGTCGTTCTGCTGCAGAATTAAGGCAAAGGCTGAGAGAGCATCAAATCAGATGAAATAAAGCATGTGGCATTATATGTCACTGAATGTTAGTGCTGCAGGAATGAGGAGGAAACAGTCAGTGCAGAACTTCTCTGTAAGCGTTAAGACAGTACTATAGGCTTTAGAGTCAAATGAATCAGGTCATGAATATTACTTCTGTTATCGTTAAGTAAACATATAACCTTGGGCAAGTGACTTAAACTGCAAACTTTAGCTTCTTCATGTGTAAAACCAGCCTACTTACTTCTTACTTTCAAGTTACTAGAAATAAAGAACAGAAATGCACATTCACACTTATAAACCACAAACGTTTGATACCTAGAGGAGCTCAGTAAGGAAAGCTGCTTTTGTAATTAATAAGGTCAAAGGAACTGGCTTCCACTACACTCACTGGAAACACAGCAGTAATAATAGTCAGTAATAGCGGACTCTCCTGTACTAGACATTTTGTTAAATACATTTCATTGTGATGTGTTTTTTGTATGTGATGCCTACAAAAATTATATGAGAAATATTTTCACTTACATTTAACATGAAAAAAAACTAAGGTTCATAGAAATTGCTTAAATTTTCCAAAATTTCACAACTAGTGCAACAATCTGGGATTTACATGGGTGCTACGTGCGACAGACACTAACAGGTTTAATTCATATCAGAGGTCAGAGTTTATTACCTGAAGTTTGAATGGGACTGCTAGTATGTGCATACTTAGCCAACCTTTGGACTCTTCCTTCACCTTTCAGTTTGAATATTATTTCACCAAAGCGTTTGTTCCACAGAATCAGCCCTGTAATAGACTCCAACATGTTCTTGGACTAGATTTGAAGTCTGAGGCATATCTTGGCGGGCTGGAGCTCTTGTTGATCTCGGCTCACTATTAGGACTCTACAGATAAAATCAGGCCAAAGTATGTGAAGGCATCCTCTGGAGAGCTCTCTATAATCAGTATAACTGCCAGAAAGAACACATGTCCAGTCAGCCACTCATGGGAAACTGGGTGAATGGGAGATATCTGAGGCCAAAGGTGAGAAACACAGAAAAGGAAGAAGATACACCAATACCTAGCTTCCTGCCAACATAGAGAAGGACAAAAGCCCTGTCTAGAAGGTCCCTAGGGATACAAAATGTCAAGTCAACCCTATTCAAAGTTACTGTTAAAGAGGGTTAAACAATACAAACCTAAAGTTATGAATATTCTTCCTCTAAAACCAACAATGAAAATGAAATGAAACCCAAAACAGTAGAAAGGGTCAGCAGAAAAGTACTAAGTAATCCATCAGGCACACAAAAAGTTCCAGTACATATGTGATGGAATTTCTGAAGAAAGAATAACAAAATAATGGAATGGAATTAATATTTTTGATTAAATGGAAGAATCTTTCTGCAAATAAGAGAAAATTTAAGTTTATTTACTAAAAGGTATGACCAGGCACCCGGAATTTGACCTGAAAAGATCAACTGCGATACACATCCAAGTAAAATGAAGAAAAGTCCTCAGGGCCTACAGATAAAAAGATCATACTAGCTATAAAAGTAAGAGAATCAAGCTGGCATTGGATTTCTCAAGAGTAGCCACAAAGGAAGGCAACAGTGGAACAAGATTTTTTAAAGAAACTCATGGAAATAAAGGAGAAGGCAAAGAATTTTTAGAATACTACTAAGATATTCTCCAGGTATTATTTTTAAAATGTCAGTTTTGAATCTCTAATGCCTCAAATAAAACATGCTTTTGGGGGAATCTGCTAAGGGTGAGCTTATCCAATCAAAATATAGTTTTGGCAAAAGATAATGGGAATTTAATATACTTAAGTATAGAGCTAATATTAAGACAAAGCTGGAGATGTTGGTGAAAGAATAATGTATAAAAGTAATAGGTTTTGATGAAGAAATGATGTAATGAAAATGAAAGGAGAAGCGAACAGAAAAAATAATATAACATTCTTGACAAAATGATAAGGTTAAATTAGAAAAATGATTCACAGAACTATGAGAAATTACAAAGCTCCTACTAGAATAAAAATAAAAGTCTTCCTAAACATCAGAATAAATGTTTTGAAGAGGAAATAAGATACCAAATAAAGAAAAAAGCAAAGTAAGTATAATACACACAAAACCATGTGACGAACCTGAGACCAAACAAATCAGATGTATAAATTGGAGTTGGTTTAACTCACCTTTCAAAAGAAAACGATTTTCAGTGTCGAAGAGCCATTGTATTCTCATGTTTGTTGCAGCATTGCTCACAATAGCCAGGATATGGAATCAATCTATTCTTCTAGGGACAGGTGAGTAAAGAAAATGTGAGCTAGCAATATAGATGTGTAATTTAGTTCTGTACGGCCATGAAAAAGAACGCAATCCTGTCAGCATCATGGCTGAACCTAGAGGATGTTATGTTAACTGAAGTTTGGTCAATGCAGGAAGACAAATGCTACATGATTTCATATGTGGAGCCTGAAGAAGCTGATCTGTAGAAGTGGAGAATGGAATATCTCCAGACACCGGAGAGGACAGGAGTGAGGAGAGTCCAAGAAGGGACTGGCCAACAGGTACAAACTTGCAGTTAGCTAAGAGGAGTAAGTGTTGGTATTCTGTTACACAGTAGGATCGCTAGGGTTGACAGTATTACATGGAATATTTTTTACAGAGCATGTGGAATGTTTGCACCCCCCAAAGTGGTTAATATACCTAATGAATACCTAACTTGGTGATTATATAAGCTATACACTCCTGACACATCACATTCTGCCTCATAAATATGTACAGTGATGGTGGGTCCATTAAAAAACAACAAAATTATTTTCAAACTGGCTCTTTAGACAAAACCCAGCTCTGTTCTACATATAAGGAGCATCCGTAAGCCATCTTGGTTGTAAGTTGAGTTGGCAGACTGTGGGATCTTCAGAATCCGCTCATCATTCTGGTTCTCTGCAGATCTGCTCAGTGTGAATTGTGCTTTGGATCCAGGTCTGCATATATGTTGAATAATGTGAAATAATCTTCTAGCATTTATTGCTGCTTCTGCCTGGAATATTTAAGATGCTTGTTTTTTCCCATAGGGTCCTTATTATGGAGACCCTTAGGGGAAAATCTGGCCTGGCTTTCATTTTAAGACAAATTTTACATCTTTTGAGTAATTTGTTAGTTTTTATCCTAAAAAAAGCATGAATCTTGAAGTTCTTCTAGTTTGTATATAAAGGTGGAAGAGAGCATCATTTCCATCCTAACAATGAGAAAAGATAAGCAAAAAAAAAAAAAAAAAAAAGAAAAACCCCAGAGAACTGAAGATACAAGGAGAACTCAGTGAACTAATTCCAACAAATGGTGATTCTTTCCCAAGAGTCAAGATCTCTGGGTGCTTTCATCCTTGCAGAGCAGTGGGAAAGAACAAATACTCTGGAGATGAAAGGAGGAGAAATCAGCTAGCTGAGTTTTATTTAACTGTAAACATTTGTTTATTGTAGTATAATTGATATAAATTTTACATATTCAAATAATATAATTTGACGACCTTAGAAAATGTATGTACCTATGAAACTGTTACCACAAGCAAGACAATGAACATTTATCACTCATGGAAGTTCTCTTTTATGACCCCTTCTCACTCTTCATCAAATCCAAGGAAACCACTGATCTTGTTAATATTACTAAGGACTAATTTGTGTTTTCTAGAGTTTATAGAAATGGCTCTGTGTAGCAGTTACTTTTTTACCCAGGTTTTTTTTGACCCATCATAATTATTCTGAGATTTATCCATGTTTTAAATATCAGTATTTAATTTCTTTTTACTTTGGAGTACTAGTCTACTATGTTACCTTATGACAATTAGCTAAGCCTCTAGAGTAATGTTGAATAGAAACTGTGAGAATTAATGTTTTTGTCTTGTTCCTGATTATAAGGGAAAATATGTAACCTTCCACCAATAACTATATTAGATATACATTTCTATAAGATGTCCTTTTACATATCAGGGGAGCTCTTGTCTATTACTAGTACCCTGAGATATATACCCAGCATGAAAGATAGATGATCCTATGGTTTTAAGTTTTCTATTTTTCTGACACACAGTTGTTAAACCAGTCTTATATTCTTTGGGTATCTCCCACCTTGATTCAGTAAGTCTTGAGATGTAATCCTTCATTACTGTAGATTTGATTTCTTAAAATTTGTTTAGAAATTTTGCATCTGTGCTCATGAATGATTTGGCCTATAGTTTTTAAAAACTTTTTTCAGGTTTTGATATCAGAGTAATGCTGTCCCCTAAAATGGCCTCTAGGAAATATTCCCTCCTCTTTAATTTTCTGGAAGTCTGTGTAAGGGTTTATATTAAATTTCTTTAATTATTTAGCATAATTCATCAATGAAGCCATCTAGGCATGGAGTTTTCTTTGAAGGAAAGTTTTTTAAAAGTGTAAATTCAATTTTTTAATAAATAAATAAAGAGCAATTTAAATGATTTATTTCTTCTTGAGTGAGCGTTGGTAGTTGCATACAGGTGTTCCTAATGGCCCTTTATTATCCCGTTAGTGCCTGTGGGCTGGTAGTGATGTCACCTTTTACTCGCCTGATACTAATAATTTGTGCTCCCCTTCTCACATGAGTTTCTCTAGGTTTACCATTTTTATTGATCTCAGATTAAGTTTTGTCTTCACTAACTTTATTGCTTTTGATTTGTATTTCATTGAGTTCCACTCTGATTGTTTTTCATTTCTTTAGCTTCTTTTGGGTTTTAATTTTGAAAGCTAATTAGAAATACCAGTTATTTTGTCAGTTATTTGCCATCTTATTAGTAGTTGTGTCAAGAAAAAAGGTGACACCAAGATTCTGTACATAGCTTATTGCTGAGCAATTTAAAGAATGTGTAGAAGTTCCAAATTTAACATTTTGCATTAATGGGTCTATTTTTACCAGCATGTTAGTCATACAATTTGAACAACTGCCAGTATTAGGAAAAAAGGAAATGAAGAATAAACTGATTTCTAGGCTTTGGTAATATTTCTTTACAAACACAAAAGCCATCGTAGTACTGGTTCTCTTGACATGTTTGCTTGTATTAGCCCAATTCAAGCTATGAATGACATTATGTGATACTAATTCTGAGTATATTTCTTTTTTATTTTTCCCACCTACTTGCTTTATATTCATCTTTTCTAAAATGCATTTGTTTTCTAGACACTTTCAATTATATAATAATGTGGGCTGGATGGTATGGTAGAAAGAGTTCAGTTTTGAGACATATTTGTGCCCCAATCCTTACTCTACCACACTGTGAGACTTTGGAAAGTTATTTTTCCTCTCAGCATAATTTTCTTAATAAACAGATTGGAGCTAAAACTACAATGTTGAAATTGTCGCGAGGGTTAAATGAAAAATATATACAAAGCGGCTGCCATATGTTAAACCCTCAATAAATCTTAACTCTGTTTCATTTTATTATAATCTTGTGGCCTTCCCTTGGCAGCCAGTTACAAGAAAGCCCTGACCTGTTCCCTGGCACGTGTGGCCTAGGAGTTCATGCTCCGTCTCTCTTTCTTCCTGCCCTGGAGCTTTTGTGACTCTGGGAATTGATCACCAGAGAGAGCCTACACCCTGCCACGTGTAACCCAGACACAGGGAAAGTTAAAGCCCTAGGTATCCCTGACACATAGGGAATAGGAGCTAGTGGATAAATGCTTCTGAGGGCGATTCATAAGCCTTCTTCAGTGGTTCTAAAGGACCATGTTCCACCAGTTGTGTTGGCCATCTTGATGCAATATTGTTGTACTGGATTTTCGGATTTCCTCTCCTTCTCTCCTGCTTCCTGGGATCATTGTCCCAAGAGCACTCTGCCTTGGAGGACCCCAGGCTAATGAAATACCCATCATGTGTCTATCTGTACTAAATGTGGAAACAAAGTTGAGGAAGATCAGTACTCAGGAAAGCTTCACAGCGTAATGCAGTACGTTATGTTATTCTCCTCCTGAGTACATTTAAAGATATAAACATGGAATGTCAGCTCAGTGTGTGTTCATACAGTTTACATTTACTGAACACTTACCAGTTAACCAATTCGAAGTGTAAAGGTTACTTTACTAAATACGTAACAGTTAAACTAGTGGTTTGCTTTTCTGCCCAACACATTTTTTGTGAGATTGATGTAAGTAAATATAAACCGCTGTAGTTCATTCATTTTCACTGCAACATACAGTTTGCCATTATAAAAATGTATCACATGTAACATCTATTTTCCTGTTATTTACACTCGGATTATTTATGCTTTATGGGGTTTTTTTGTTATAAATAGTGTTGCTAGGAATATTCTTGTACTTACCTTTTGGAGCATACATGCAAGAGTTTTCCTATCATTCATACTTAGAAGTAGGTATGCTGATACATAGGATATGTTTATTTTCAGTTTTACTGCATAGTAATAAATAGTTTTTCAAAGTGGTTATAAAACTACATAATTCTCCTAGCATTGTGTAAGATTTCTGGTTTCTTCACAACATCATGTTACTTTATATTGTCAGGCTTATTCACTGCCAATATTGTGATCTGTGTGAAATGGTATCTTGTGATTTTTATTCAAGTTTCTCCATTAAGGAGATTGAATCTTGGTTCATGTTTATTGATAATGTTCACTCCTTTGTGAAATACCTGTTCTAGTCTCTTTGCCTCTTTTCATACTGAGCTGTGGTTTTAATTTTTAGTTTATAAATGAGACATCCATCCTTGTCAATTATATGGGTTGTGAATTGTGTTCACTTATAGTTTATAGGTTATCTTCTTACTTTATAATCTTTCAACAGATAACAATGTATATTATAATATCCATTACTCTTTGCATTTTCTGTGCCATTTTAATACTCCTGATGTCAAAAATATATTCACCTATGAATTTATTTGTGTAGTTTTTTTGTTCACATTAAATTCTTTCATCTAGAATTGCTTTTGCCTGTGTTATTTTTCCTACCAGGACCATCAAAGTTTCCTCTTGCTCAGCCTGGTCTACAATGCCCATTCAGACATAAAACAACTTTTCATATAGACTGCTGGTACTCTGGGTCCTGCTTCATCTCCTTCTTCTGTTCGTCCATGCCTCCCTCAGTACAACATGGCTTGCATAGTATTACCTTTCCTGGAAAGGCAAGTGCCCTATCTTCTTCTTAGCCTTCTACACAGTCTTGGGTATTTATTCCATGTTGTTTGCATTTCCAGGGTAATTTTGAAATCATCCCATAAAAATTAAAACACAAACGAAACGATGGTTGACATTTTCACTGGGATCATTACATCAACAGATTAATTTGGCAAAATCTGTATTTTCATTATTTGAACCATCCAACCTAAGAATATGGTATATATGTCCATCTATTTAAGCCTTGTCTCTTTGAAGTTGGTATTACTAAATACATTACATTTTAGTGCTATTTTGAATGATGTCATTTAAATTACATTTTCTAGCTGCTTTGCTGTTATATAGTAACAGTTGATCTTCCTTAATTTTCTTATTAATTGTAGTGGCTTTTCAATAGACTTACTTCAGTAGTGTATTCTGATGGTCCTGTTATTTAACAATGCCTTTCTGGTCCTTGTATTTCTTATCTCTGTACCTTGTCTTTGTATGTTAAATAGTAGTGTAACTTTGAGCACCTTTGTCATATCCTTGCTTTGAAGAAAATCTTTTCAATGTTTCTGCATTTGGGAGGGTTATTTCTGTAGAATTTTTGAGCTCTTTTACTAGGATTTCTACTGCCATTTTAATAGTTATAAATACACATTGAATTTTTTTATGGTACTAGTGATTGAACCCAGGGTCTTTGCACTACATCTACATCCCCAGCCCTTTTTAATTCTTTATGTTGAGACAGAGTCTTGCTAAGTTGCTAAATTGCAGAGATTGGACTCAAACTTAAAATGCTCCTGCCTCAGCCTCCCAGAATGCTGAGAATACAGGTGTACACAACTGCATGAGGCTCTGAATTTTTACTTAATGTGTGCCTATATGTGTTGGTATTGTCACATGATTTTCCTCTCTTAACCTGCTTTAGTTATGAATAACATTAATTTTCTTCAGTGGCACCAATCTTATAGTCCTTTGGTAAATGCTACTTCCTCAAGATGAATTTAATATTTTATATTTTAAATGGGTTCTCAAAAGATTTGCATTTATTTTATAGATGATACTAGGGTATAGCTGTACTTCCTGACCTTATTAGATATTGGTGTTACACTTTTGCTAGATTCTCTTCTCTTACGCTCAGGAATAGTTTTTCCTTGATTGAAATTATTTGTTCCTTGACTATTTGGTGGAACTCATGAATATTTGTTTTCCTCCAAGTCAGTAAAGAAGCATCTACTAAAGCTCAGAACTTTTCAGACGTATGTCTCTGACCTCCCTACCCTCTTTGAAAGGACTCACCTAGTTAGATCAGACTCGACAAGAAGGGAGCGTATTGTGGACAAGGGTATGCACAGTCTCTCACAGGGATGCAGAATTCTTGAGGGTCCTCTTAGAATTTTCCTACTTTTCTTGCATTTATTTTCCAAAATCTTTTGTTGATTATATATGCTGTTATTTTTGTCTATAGCTTCAGAGATTATATGCTTAGTTCATTGGTTTTCCAAAGTATTTTCTAAAATCCATTACTTCTTCATAAGCAAAATATTACTAACTATATTTGAAATCTTTTAAATGGATGAGGTTTTAAAGTTTTTCTTGAATCATGTATTTCCTACTTAATTGCATTGCAACAAAGAATATGACAAGATGATACCGATATTTGGAAGCTTCTTGAAATTTTTCGACTTTTTTATTTTTAGAACTCAGTCAATTCTTGCCTTAGGTTATGAAGTCATGTTATTTTGTGCATAGTAACTCATAACTACTGTGTGTTTTTTGATCAGTTGAGTCATCACTGTATAAAACTTATTTCTCCCTAGAAAGTCTTACCTTAATATACTTTTCCTGAACTTTGTTAGTGTTTATATGCTATACTTTTTCCATCCCTATATTTTAAATTTATTGTATTATATTTCAGATATTTTTCTTATCAACAACATATAGCTGGATTTTAAAAATCAAGTCTATCACCTTGATCTGTTAATTGGATATTTTTTAGCACAGTTCTATTTTTGTAATTACTGACATGTTTGGGTTATTTCCAGAATCTTATTTTGTACTTTATGGTTGTTCCACCTCATATATTTCTTTTACTTTCCTTTCACATAGTATTTTGACATTAATAAAAATTGTTATTTTTTTATTTTTAAAATTATGCATCTTATATTAACCTGTTTTTGTTTAATTGTCCTAGATATTTAATTACTCCAGCTTAATTTTTTTTTTTGTCTTTTTAAGATAGGGTCTCACTATGCAGTTCAGGCTGGCCTTGAGCTCACTTTGTAGCCCAGGATGGCCTCAAACTTGCAATAATCCTCCTGCCTCAGCCTCCTGAGTCAATCTTAATTCTGAATCCATAAATTTTGTCAGCACTTTATTTTCCTTGCAAATAAAGAACAGTTAAAGTTTTACCCACGCCTGTCAACACATACTGTGTTAAACTGTAGTTCTACATTTTCATAGCCATGCATTATTATTTTTACACACCGAGTATTGTCACTTTCCTTGCTGTTCATTTCTTCTACCAGATGAATAAATTTGCTTATCTTAGAAATACACGTTTTAGAATTTATTTAAGTAAAAATTTATAGAGAGCAAACTTTTTCAGTTTTAAGTTCTCTGAAAAGAAAACTTCATATAACCTTTATTCTTGGGAATAATTTTCTGTGGCACAGAATTCTAGGTTGATTATTTTTTCTTGGCCCGTTGAATGTATCCTTTCTATGTGCTCTGGCTTTCATTTTATCCCTTTCTAGGTGCAGTTGTACTCATTATTTGCGATAGTTATGTTAAATAAAGTCCTCGTTAATACGAATTAGTAAATATTGAGCCACTGCTCTCAGAGGAAATACGGGGTAAGGCTTTATGAATGTGTGGTCAGAGGATCTGAACTGATGTTCATTTCTGGTGGCACATTTGCTAAGGCGTATTCTTGATTCCTTAGTGCTGAATCACTGCCAGCAGCGCTATAACTTATGCCTCAGTGCACTAGCACATGTCCTTCTCGTGAGGGACACACCACAGCTCTGCCATCACAGAGTTATTTCTTGTGATTAGGAAAACCCAACAGTGTTTCAACACTAGGATTGGGGTTAAGGCACATTTTAAACATCAAAACAACCAGCAGGACCTGTCAACAATGAGGGAAATACTGCATTAGATGGAATAGGGATGCAGGCTTAGAGTGTAAGAGCTGAGACAGGAAGGACAGGGTTGCCTCATTCAGCCTCAGCTGGGAATGTGTGTGTCCAGTGACTCCAGCCGTTTTTCATTTCATGCGTGACCTGAATTATTATTTGGAGGTTCCTAATAGACATGAGCAAGTAGATGAATTTGTAAATACAGAATTCTCAAATAATGAATGTCAACTGCAATTGGAGATTCTTCTTCTCAAGTCTTATTCTTCAGCTTTAGTGGTCTGCAGTTTCACTGTAATGGTATACATATATGTGAATTTTATTTATGTAAAAGTCTTCAGTTTAATACTTCTCATTAGTTTAAAGAAAATGTTCAATCCTTTCTTTTTCAAGTATTGTCTTTCCCATCCTCCTTTCATTTTCTGGGACTCGAGGTATATTTTTGAATTTTTACTTCAATTATTTATGATTTTTGGCCATTCTTTATTAGCCTCCTTCTCTTCCTGTATATTATGTTATATGTTAATTCTTTGAATGTAATTTCCAGTTTATTAAATATTTCTTCAGCTATATCAAATCTGCTTATTATAGCTGACATTCATTTTCAGTTATTTTAATTTTTGTAAGTTCTTGATATTTTTCATATACACCTTTTCTTTTTATAATTTCTTGCTCTTATAAATTTTATCCCCTCTTCTATTTCATTAAACATATTACACACATAATATGTGTTTTCTATCCCACATCTGATAATACCCCTTTTAGAAGTCAATTTAATTATGATTCCATTTTCTATTTTTTTCTAAAAACTCATAATACTTTTTTTACTGATCTGTTTTCAATTTTCTTTTTTTTCATTGTAAATTATTAGCTTCTATTCCTTGGACATTTATTAGCGCCAGTTTTATGAGGCCTGAAATGATGATTCTTTTGTAAAGTTTTAGTTAATTTTTCCTAGGTGACTGGAGAACCAGCATATATATTTCACTGGATGCCAAACTGATAGCGGGAAATGTATTTCATTTTTGTATTATTTACAACTTGAACTTTCAGTATGGTTGAACATCTTTCCATAGGACTAATAGCTATTTATGTCATCTCTAATGTGGAAAACTCCATATAGTTTGTTCAGCTGTCTGTTAAATTGTTTGATATTTACAAACTCAGTCACTCTTTGGAAGTTAAGAATTGTAATCTTAGGCCAGGCCCCAGGCGCGCGGGTGCACATACGCCTTTGGTGGGTGGACCAACCTGACCCCATGAGACCTAGGACAGCCGGTCCAGGTGCGCAGAGTAATCAGTGAGACCAGCAATGTGGAAGTGTCCGAAGCACAATGAGGAGCCAGCAGTTGGGCTCTAGAGGACGCCACCAACAGAAGACCAGTCCCAGCCCATACATCCAGGGGCCAAGATCAGCTCCACACCCGGCACAGTTCCCATGGCCAACTTGGCTGGAGTACACAGCACATTTCTAGGATCTGACGTGGACACTCAGGACTGTGAGCATCAGAGGTACTTTACTGCTTTTATTCTCTCCTGTCTGTCTGACTGGCTATCCCTTTCCTGTCTGGTTGGTATTTGTATTTTGTGGTTATTTTTGTTTGGGGATTTTTTTTTCTTTTTTCTCCTCTTTCTGGAGTCTACTTTTTCTTTCTCTTCTTGTTTTTCCTTTTCCATTCTCCTCTTTCTTCCTTTCTTCCCACTGTTTCAGTTTTTACCTTTTTCATTTTCTTCTACTGATCCTCTTTCTGTCTTTCCTCGACTACTATTTGAATTTAAACTTTCAAGTGAGTAAGCATGGTCTCTTCCCTTTCTGATTATTCCTTCACTTTCTGTTTCATTCTCTGCCTGCCCATCCTGAAGTTTCTCAAAACTCAGATGATCACCCTTTGAGCTCCAGCCTTGACTCTACTACATTTGACCTCATTCACTGTTACCTTGTCCCCTACGCATCCTAACCGGTCTCCTGCCTGCAAAAAATAAAAACATTCCAATACAGGGAAAATGACTGCACATAAGTACATCATCTGTGCTTGATTTTGTGGTATAACTTTACAGTTTGCTGCTGTGGCCAGAGATAGCAGGTTAATGGTTTCCATAGTTTGTCAGTACTTAAGCTGCACTTGAAACTATTGTTATTACTAACTCTAGTACTTTAGCCAGGAATGTATACATGTTATAATCACATCTTTCCCCTGTATGATAACGTTGTGATTTTATGGGGTCATAAACACAACCAAAGCCAGTACCAAAGGATTCAGTGCTGGAGCAGATAGTAACTTTGTATCCTTTACATTTTAGAAGGTAGGTTCTTGGGATAGCTATAAAGAGTCACCTCCATTTGGAGGACATCACTGAAGGACAGACATCCCCTAGGAAAGCCTCAATAGTGATAAAGTTATTGTAAGGAATTGGCAAGCATCAACATAGAAAACAAAATAAAATAAAAAAGAGAACAGAGAAAATGACAAGATGCAGAAGCAGAATGCAATCCAAGAACTCCAGCCCGCCCAAGACAAGCCTTGAACACAATGAGATAGGTGAAATTGGAAGTCAAACACTGGAACTTTCTGAAATGATAGGCTATAGAGAAAATAATCTCTCAGGTACAAAAAGAAATAATGCTTAAAGTCAAAGATATTTTAGGGAAGACATAGATATAGGAATGACATAGATAAAAGAATAAATGAGCTTAGAAAAATGATGGAAACAAAAAATACCCAGTATGGGAAAGAAATAGAATCCATGAAACAGATCCAGACAAAAATCTATGAAATTAAAACCTCCACTGAAGGTATATGCAACAGATTGAAGGAGAGGATAGAATATTAGATCTTGAAGACAGAATTGCAGCTAGTGATCATAAAAAGAAAGATATCTTAAAAATAGCAAGAGACCATGAAAAAGATGATGCAGAGAAGAATAACATAAGATTGATTGGGGGTCAGTGAGAAAGCTGGAGACAGCACAAATGCCATCAAAACTTTCTTCATAGAAATGGCAGGAAACTTCCCAAGCATGGATAAAGCACATACAGATAAATGAAGTATATAGAACTCAAAATAGCCATGAACAAAATAAAACTGCAGCAAGACATATAATAAGATTGCAGAAATTCACAAGAACAGAATATTAAAAGCTGTTAGTTAAAAGAAATATCACCTATAAAGGAAAGCCCATCAGAATCACAGCAGAGCTGGGGATATACCTCAGCGGTACAGTGCTTGCCTGGCAAATGTGAGGTCGTGAGTTCACATGAGTTCGATTCCTGGTGCCAAAAAAACAAAAAAGTCCTGGCAGATTTCTCAACACAAACCCTCGAGTCCACAAGAGCTTGGGGTGAAGTATTTCAAGTCCTGAAAGAAAATAACTTCCAACCCAGATTGTTGTACCTTGGAAAACTTCTTTTCAAAATTAATGGAGCAATAAGATACATCCATGACGAAGAACAACTGAAGAAATTCATAACCACCAAACCAACCCTACAAAGAATACTGGAAGATATTCTAGAAATTGATAAAAATGACCATAATTCCAAGAACAACAATAGAAACGACCAGGCAGGGCAAGCAATTAAACAGAGAGGAAAAGCAGGTAACCAACAGCAGGAAAATAACATGACAAAGATAAGCCAAGATACATGTTATTAGCAATGTAAATGGACTCCGTTCACCAATCAAAAGAAACAGACTGGTGGAGTGGATTAAGAAATAAGATCCAAAAGTATGCTGTATACAAGAAACACATTTAAAAAATTCATAGACTGAAAAAGGGTGGGAAACAATCTCCCCATGCAATAGGAACCCAGAAAAAAGCAGGGGTAGCTGTTCTGTTTGTTGATAATGTGAACTCCAAGAATGATCAAAAAAGATAAAGACGGTTACTATGTACTTGTTAGGGGACAACTTCAAGAAGAAGACATGGTGCATAAATATGTATGTACCAAATATGGGAGTGTCCAACTATATAAGATAATTATTAATAGACATGAGAAATAAGCAATAGTACAGTTATATCAAGGAACCTTAATACCCCATTGTCACAAAGAGATGAACTAGATAAAACGTCTGCAAGGGACTATCAGAACTGAACCAAACCTGTAAACAAATGGATTTAATAGATGTTTTCAGAGTTTCCACTCAACATCATCAGAATGTGCATTCTCAGCTGCACATGGAATGTTTTCTAAAGTAGACCATATGCTAGCCCACAAAACATGCTTAAGTAAGTACAAATGAATTGAAATTATCCCATGCATATTATCTGACAATAGTGCAATGAAATTGGAAACTAATGGCAAAAGAAACTGCAAAGACTCCATAAATATATGTAAATTAAATAACACCCTCCTAAACAACTAGTGGATCATAGATGAAATTAACAAAGAAATTAAACAATATCTACAACTAAGTGAGAATGCAGATACAACATATGAGAATTTATGGGATGCAATGAAAGCAGTCCTAGAGGGAAATTTATAGTGGTGAATTGTCATATCAGGAAAACACAACTAACACAAACAACATAATGTTGTACCTCAAGCTACTGGAAAAAGAAGAGCAAAACAAGCCCAAAGCTCGTACAAGGGAAAACAATATAAAGATCAGAGCAAAAGTTAGTGCAATGGAGATGAAGAAAACAATACAAAGAATTAATTTAAGAGTTGGTTCTTTGAAAGAATAAATAAAATTGATAAATCCTTAGCCAATTTTATCCAAAAAAGGAAAGAAAACACTCAAGTTCATGCGTTGAGGAATGGAAAGTGTCAGATCACTATACATATTGTGGAAATACAAAAGATCCACAATACCTACTTAAAAAAAACCTTTATTCATAGAATGGAAAATAGAAGAAATGAACAGATTCATAGATACATGTGAGTTGCCAAAGCTGATTCAACAAGATATAAAAATACTGGATAACTCAATATTAGTGAATGATATTAAAATGTAATTAAAAATTTACTAAGAAAAACCTAGGACCTGAAAGATTCACTGCTGAATTCTACGAGAAATTTAGAAAAGATTTAATGCCAATGCTCCTCAAACCCTTTAATGAAATTGAAAGGGAAGCAATTCTTCCTAGCTCATTCTTGGTGGCAAATATTATCCTGCCACCAAAAACAGAGAAAGACTCAACTGAAAAAGAGAACTACAGGCCAATCTCCCTAATGAACATAGATGAAAAGATAATCAGTAAGATACTAGCAAAGAGAATTTAGAAAATTATCGAGATTATATACCATGACCAAGTAGGATTCACCCCAGGAGTGCAGGGATGGTACAACATATGCAAATTAGTAAATGTAATACACCATATCAACAGAGCCAAAGACAAAAATCACTTGATCATCTCAATAGATGCAGAAAAAGCTTTTGACAAAGTCCAAGACTCATTCATGATAAAAACATTACAGAAAATTGGAAAAGATGGTCTTTACCTCAAACCAATAAAAGCCATCTATGACAAACCAACAGCCAACGTCATACTAAATGGACAGAAACCGAAAGCTTTCACTTTAAAATCAGGAACAAGACAAGGATGTCCACTACCACCAGTCCTATTCAGTATAGTTCTGGAAACGTCAGTCAGAGAAATTAGACAAGAAAGAAATAGCTCAATGGCATAGCACTTGCCTGGCAAGCGCAAGGTCCTGAGTTTCATTCCTGTACCAAAGGAAAAATAAGTGAAATAAAAGGAATAAGGGATAGGAAAAAAAGGGAAAGTATTATTCACAGATGACATGATACTCTACCTAGAAGACCCCTCAAACACCAAAAGAATTCTATATTTAAGAAGCAAATTCAGTTGCATGGCTGAATACAAAGTCAATACTCAAAAATCAATAGCATTCCTTTACAGAAACAACAAACTCAGAAATTAGGGAAACCACACCCTTCACAATAACATACAAAAAATGAAATACAAATCAATCTAGTGAAGTAAAAGATCTATACACTGGAAACTGTAGTGCTCTAAAAAAGGAGATTGACGAGGACATCAGAAAATGGAAAGATAGCCTTTGCTCATAGATAGAAAGAACCAACATAGTGAAAATGGCCATACTCCCAAAATTGTTTTATAGGCTTACTACAATCCCAATCAAAATACTGTTAGCATACCTCACAGAACTGAAGAAAATATTCCTAAAATTCATTTGGAACCAGAAGAGATCTAGAATAGCAAAAGCAATTCTGGGCAACAAAGGCAAGGCAGAAGGCATCACATCCCTGACTTGAACTTATACTACAAAGCTACTGAGGTAAAATCAGCATGGTACTGGCAAAGAAACAAACCTGAGGACTGGTGGAACAGATTAGAAGATGTAGACACGACTACAAACACACTCAGCCACCTCATCTTTGACAAAGGGGCCAAACATGTTCACTGGAAGAAAAAGAATCTCTTTAATAAATGGTTCTGGAAATGATGGCTTTCCACATCCCAAAGACTAAAACTAGACCCGTGTCTATCACTATGCACTAAACTAAAGTGAAAGTGGGTCAAAAATCTAAATACTAAAACAGAAACATTAAATCTACTGTTAAGAGAAAGTATATGGAAATCTGGAAGATATAGGAGCAGGCAAAGACTTTATGAACATAAATCAAACTGCATGGGAAGTACTTCAAAGAATCAACCAATGGGATCTCGTTGAAAAGTTTTTGCACATAAAAAGAAATTACCAACAGTGAAAAGAAAACCCATGAATTGGGAAAAACATTTTTGGTGTCCCTCACACAAAGGATTTCTATCTAGAACATGTGAAAATATAAAAAATCAAGCCCCCAATTTCAAAGACCCAATCTAAAAATGGGCATCTGAGATGAATACAAATTTACCAAATGAAGAAATACAAATGGCAAATAAATGTATGAAAAAATGTTCAACATCATCAGCCATTTGAGAAATGCACATTAAAACAACACTGAGATTCCATCTCACCCTAGAAAGAATGGCTGTCTTCAAGAAATCAACCAATAACAAATGCTGGAGGGGTTGTGGGGAAAAAGGAACCCTTCTCACTGGTGGTGGGAGTGTAGGTTAGTGCAACCACTGTGGAAATCAGGTGGAGATTCCTCAAAAAAAGTAGGATTAGAGATCCCATTTGACCCAACTATTTGCCTTTTGAGTATTTTCCCAGAAGAGTTAAAAACAGCATATCATAGTGATATATGTGCACCCATATTTACAGCAACACAATTTGTAATAAGTAAATCTTGGAAACAATCCCAATGCCCTTCAACCAAGGAATGGGTAAAAAGATGTGGTATTTTTATACAATGGAATACTACTCAGCCAGAAAGAAGGACAAACTTGAGACTTTTATCAGTAAATGCGTACAACCTGAGACCATACTCCTAAGTGAAATAAATTATTCTCACATGTGTAAACATTGTACTTTCTCACTAGTGTAAGAAGCTGAAAGAGTAAATAATATCCAAAATTTACAACAGATATTGTGAAATGGGATGAAACTGTTCAAAAGGAAAGAGAAACTGGGATTAGGGGAAGGAGAAAAGAAGAAAGGGAAAAGGAATATGTATGTTTGTATTAGTTGAGCTAGCTCTATTACTAATTTGTAGGAAGGGTTGTGCTTACATCATTTGATCAATTTTTATGCCTATCTTTTAATCTGAGCAACTACTTTGAAAATAACAATAAGCATTCTACTCACCATTGTTACTGTCCTATCTTGTTTTGAAATTTTGGATCATTGGTGTTTTTTTTTTTCTTTAAAAGAAAAAAAGAATTGTAACCTTTTGTCTGTCATATCATTCAGATATTTTCCCCAGCCTATTATTTGTCTTTTGACTTTGCATTTGGCATACAGAACATTTTAATGAGCTTTATTGAGCGTTAAAGTTGACCAGCGCTAAGTGTACAAAGTGATGGGTTTTGAAACCTGGTAATATACATGTAACCAGCATCTCCACAATGGCATAGAACCCTTCAGTTATCCCCCAAGCTCTCGTGTGCTAACACCAGCCACTGTTGACCACTGATCTTTTTCTTTGCCCTTCTTGGAATTTTATGTAAATAGGTTTGTGCAAGATGGGGTCTTTCGTGCATATCTTCTTTCATTTCACATAATACTTTGAGACCCAGTCCATGTCACTGCGTACCATGTCATTGTCTTTCCCCATTTTTAAAATAGCTTAATAGTGTTCCACGGTAGGGATATTCCTGAATTGTTTATCCATTCTCTAGTAGATGTATATTTAGGTAGTTTTCAGCTAATATGAATAAAATGCTATGATAATTTGAACACCAGTCTTTGTGTAAACGTGTTTTTCTTTTGGGTATGTGTCAAGGAATGGGAATACTGGGTGACAGAGTAAGTGTATGTTTAGCCAGATTAGAAGCCTATAAATTATTTTCAAAGTGATTGTATCATTTCTCATTGCAGCCAGTGATAAAAAACAGTAAGTTCCACCTGCTCCACATCCTCCCCAATGTTTGGATCATCAGTCTAGTTATTTTTAGTCATTTTCTTTCTATTGGGTGTCTCGTGGTGTCTTCTTGTGGCCTCAGTTTGCATTCCTCTAATAACTAATGGTGAATACTTTTATGTCTTCTTTGGCAATCTATTCAAATATTCTCTCTTTTTGTTTTTGTTCGTCTTATTGAGCTGTAAGGGATCTTTATATCTTTATTCTGATATCTTCTGCTACACTGTAATTTAGCTTTTTAAAAAATTTTAACATCTCTCAAGAGTAAGAGTTTTTAAATTTTATGAAACCCAACTTAAATGTTTCATATTTTTCTGTCTTTTAAAGTAATCTCTGGATAATAAAGAGCCATAAAGGTTTTCTCCTATACTTTTTCCAGAGAATTGTTGGTCTTTGCATGTAAATTTAGGCTATCTTTGGAATTAATAGTTAAATGAAAAAGAAGTTACTAAACAGTATATATCTTGGCATTCTCTTTTCTATGAAAACTATATTCTTAATATTGTATGTGTCCATGAAAAAGTTCAGAAGAGTGTAGATAGGACAAAAACATTACCTTTTTTGACTTAGATTACCAATAGCTGAAATAAGTTTTCTTTTTGTTTAGAAGATAACCTTTAAGAATCCACTTCCAAAAAATTTATTAAATTGAAATTTTAGAAGATTTTTTTGGCAGGCATTAAAACTTTGCCAAAGATTCTTTGATTTTATTCAGGCTATAGGCATACATCTGACAAAAGGGTAATCACTATTTTCTAAGCCTCGGGTAAAAAAATTGTCTTTCTGGTACATGTTGCTGCATTCCAGGACTGGGGATACAGCATAATTGTCATGCCTTCTTAAGTATTTGAGTCCCATAGAATCGGTGAGAATTCTTATGAATTGGTAACTAACAAAGTAGTATATTTTATATAAATGGACCTTCATGAATACAAAAAGTGAATTGTTGCTTTTAGAAACTTCCAAAAAGAAGTGAGTGGCTAAATAAAATGCTACTGAAATACACTGTAGCAAAGGTTACTATTTTAAAAGTTAACTTTAGAACCCTTAAGTAAATTTTTCATTTTGGGGTGTTAGGGCTTGTACCTACATGTCCCCCGAAAGCCTCCTGTGCTTATAGGTGGGGCTTTGGGGAGGTAGCTGGATCACGAGTGTATTGTACTGGATTAGGAGGTGATACTGAGGTTAAGGGTATGATAACTGGATTAGTCCACTTACTGAGTTAGCACTGTTCTGAGTGTTGGTTAGCATTGTTCTATGTGGGGGTTGCACCAACCATTAGGTTTGTAGCCTGAATGCGATAAAAGGGAAAGGTGAAAGGCGGACTGCTGCTGCTGCTTGCTGCCTCCTGCCTGCTCTGCCATGGACAGTTTATTCTCTGCCATGTCCTGCTGCCGTGCCATCCTGCCTTGGAATCAGCCAGCTATGGACCGAAGCCTTTATAAACTGTGAGCCAAAATAACCCTTTCCTCCTTTAACTTGTGGTTGTCAGGTGTTTTGTTTGAGCAATGAGAAAAGTAAGACCTTTTAACTTGGAAACATCATATATAATCCATGGGTTTAAAAACTGGTTTAAATAGTTTACATTCAGATTCACATCACAACAGAACTATAGTACAGAAATAATAAATTCCAGGACTCAGGATATAGTATAGCTCTGTGGCATAAGCACCTGCCTGGCAAGTGCAAGGTTCTGAGTTAGATTCTCAGTAGCAAAAAAAATTTCCAAGTTTCCCTTGGGTTTACTCTTCTTCACTACCACCCTTTCCACCCAAGATCTGGATACTAAAATCATTTGTATTCCCTGTCCTTCTCCATCACTCTCCAGTAAAAGCCAGAGAAGATGGAAGAGTGTGTCTGTGTGTATGTGTGTTCACCTGTATGTGATAGGATTGAACACAGTGCCTTCACAATGAACTATGTATATACCATCAACCTTTTTAAAATTTTGAGACGTGGTTTCACTGAGTCTCTTAAGTTGCCCAGGCTGGGCTTACATTTATGATAAAGAAGCTGGTAAGTGAAAGGCAAGGGGATTAGATTTGTTCTTGGTAGGTCCAAAATGTAGAGCTG
Source organism: Dinomys branickii (assembly GCA_004027595.1). Classification (NCBI taxonomy): domain Eukaryota; kingdom Metazoa; phylum Chordata; class Mammalia; order Rodentia; family Dinomyidae; genus Dinomys; species Dinomys branickii. Next base: position 42,093 of record PVLD010002333.1, on the reverse strand, counting down.
GGACCAACTAGACACTTGCAGTGAAGTGGATCCCAGTTGAATTTGAGGAACTGTCCAGCAGAGGAGCAGGGTGTGCGGATCTACCCTTTATTAAATCATTGACAGGGAAAAAGTAAGTGTTGGGAGCCACTTGTTCCGTGTATGGGGGGCATACCCAGGAGATACTGGTATGTCTTCCTTTGTGCAGGTCCACAATCTTACATAGTTTGGATCAGGCATGTTTGGGGTGCCAAGCAGAGATAAATCACCAATTAAGCCAATTATTTTTAAAGATCTTGCCTATGTCTAGAGTCCCCTGATCTATCTTCTCAGAATCACGATCTTATTTCTCTTCATTTTTGCAACTTCTGCCGTCACACAAACAACAGCATGAGGGCTGGGTAAAAACTGGACAGGCTGCTGCTAAGATCCCTTATCACTGAGTTTCTGTGATTCCAATAAAAGGTAGAGAGGGGGGATTTGGTAAACTATAGTTTAGTGTTTAGTGTTTTCTAGAGGACCAGAATCATCCATATGCAGTAAAAACTTGGGTTGTAACTTGTTCTAAGTGTCTTTCGCAAGGTGGGCAGGTATTTCTAATAAATTTTAACTTGATAAATGATTGGTGATTTATAATATGAGTAGCACGTGAAGCCAAACATTGTATGATCACGGCTGAGCTGATAGTTCTTCTCTCCACCTCTGCTCTCTGTCTCTGTCTCTTACTGAGAGATTGTAGGTGATTGTCTCCCACCAGCAGGATGTTAGGGGCAAGAGCTCGTCTGCAGAGGACAAGGAAAAAAAGGCAGAGGAATCCCTCACTTCAGATGAGATTAGGGAGATGTGTAAGTTGTGGGAAACAGTGCAAAATTTTGCAAATAAGGCTATAGCAGTGAGCATTGCATCTTCTTAATGACGATCAATGTCACATTTCCATGAAATCTGCAAAAAAGAGGCAAAAGCAAGTGTCACTGGATAGGTTCCTTGTTAAAGTTACACTAAAAGTAAGATTCCATTGAGCCAAGAGATAGCATTGATTCCATTAATGACAGTGAAAGTTGTCCTATACCATAACTGCCCCATCTTCCTTATACAGCCATGAAGGTTTTCAAAGGTAAGTGTAGATAATTTTCTTCATATTTTGTATTTTCTACATTATTTTGTATTACAGTATAGTAATCTTTTTAGGAATATTTTAGGGTTGTGGAATGAATCATCTTGAGTTTCAGTCATTTCTTATGGGGAAATTTGCTTTGATTACAAGTGCTTTGGATGACAAATGTGTTTACCGATTTATTGCATTGGTTTACAGGATCAGAGACTGGATAGCTCATAATGGCTGTTTCCATGTAGAGAACAGAGCAGCTAGTGGCCACTTAGTCCAAGAAGCTGGTAGTCTCAAAACAAGAGGGACCAAGGATGTAGTTCCAGTTCAAGTCTGGAGACCTGCAAGCTCCCTGGAGAGTCATTGCTGTGAATCCCTGTGCAAAGGCCAGAGAAGCTGGAGTCTGATGTTCATAGGTCATGGTAGCCCCAAAAGATGGACTCACCCCAGTAGATACTAGCTTGCAAACACTGACTGAATTCTTCCTTCTACTTGTTTCCATGTGTGCTGCAAAAGTACAGGATGGGTGGGTCTCCGTCTCTTCAGTTTGCTGGCCTACGTGCCAGTCATCTCTGGAAACACCCACAGACACGTACAAAAAAAGGGTTCTCTCCTATTTCCGAGGTGTTTTCTCAATCTAATTAAATTGATAATCAAGAGTAATTATGCCAGTGAGAAAATGCCATAAAAAACCTTCCTTATTTTGAAAGGTACACAAAAGGAAATTGGAATAGTAATCATGTTCTATAAAAATTTCTATAATTATTGGAGCTACCAAATATGTACAGTATGATAACCCAGAAGCACAGTATGTCCTATGCCACCAAGGAAAGGTTATGAATGGGTTAGATATAAATTTCTCCTCCTAGAGAAAAAGTCAGGAAGTACATGTCATATTGGTGGTATTCCTTATTCCACAGCTTGATTTGAATCTACACAATCGAGCATATTTTCTATGAAGAAACCAATAAAAGGTCCTGGAAAAGAAATGCATGATCAGTTAAAAATTATTAAATTTTCTACCTTCTCTCTGGATTGCAGCCAGAACTTAAACTTTCAGGAAAATATGCACATACAAGATGTGATCAATATATAAAGTGAAATTTCAAATTAAAAAATGTATCAGACATTGCCATGAATCCTCCTCAGAATATTCCCACTCACTTTAAACATACTTATCCACTGCTCATCTCACTTTATGAAACAGTTCTGGAAGTCCCCTTTTGTGTTTTTATGAATTGTGATTTTAAAAAAATAGATGGTGAATGCTGCTGCCCAGAACCCTCAGGAAGAAAAGCAGACTCATAAAGACATGATGATATGTCCTCATTCAGTTTATTCACCAGATCTGGATTGCACAACTTCCGTCTTTTCCTCAGATTTAATGGCCACTAGAGGTAAAGGTTTTTAATCAGCTGAAGACCTCAAGGCAGCCATGCCAGCCCAACTAAAGACACAGCAAGAGGACTTTCAGAACTGTGTCCAAAAGTGGCAAGAACAATGGGAAAAGTGTGCTAAAAGCATGAGGGACTATTCTGAGGGGGACTCATGGCAATGTGTCTTTTACTGTAAGAAATTTTTAAAAATGTAAAAACTCATTGTCGTTTCTGATAGTTCCTCACTTGGCTAAGGTTGACTGTAAACTTTCTATCAGAGGTGATGGTGCAATTGCAGTTGTGAAAAGCGTAGCCCAAAGTAGACGCATTTGATGGTACCTATCACTGGGGGTAAAAATGTTGCCGCTAGAGAGAATTGTTTACTCTCCACTCTAATAGACTGCATTGTTCAAGAGAGGCTACAGTTTTCACTAGAGTTTGGTCTTGCTTTATAAGCCTATGACCATGGCAACTAGGAAAATGACTAGAATTTTAAAACGTGGGCATTTAAAAAAATTAGACTTGGGTTTAATTCCTATTAATGACATGAGTATAGGCAAATGATACGCCTAAATTCTGGTTCTCATCAAAAGGAAGTAAGAGGGTGTATGCAATGGAACCCAGTACAGCGAAAAGCTAGCGCTCGGCTAGTGGGGGCCACTGCAGGGCTGTGGCCAAGTCACTGTCCTCCTGTAGGGTGCAGAGCTCTGGCTTCCAGGAATGCTATTGGGTACACAGTTTAAATAGCATTAGCTTTGGGAACAAGAGTAATATCTCCAGTAACTTAAAATTTTCATGAGGAAAATGATGTATGAACCCGTCACTTCTTTGATGAATACCTTTGTGATATAAAGGAAGTCTGGTTTGAAAATTACCTGAGTCAGAAGTTTCCTGTTACATTTCATTTCAAGTAATTATTATGATTAAACATGAGTTATACTTGTAAAGGCTTACACTGCCCTTCAGGTAACTCGGGCCTTTTGTAAACAACATTACTTCTGTCAGTTTCCTGGGTACCCTTTACTGTAACACCAGCCTGCTGTCTTGACTAAATGATGGGGCTGTTAAGTGTAGAAGTCAGTGGGTACCGTTTAGGGTCTCCGTTTATTTAATTACCACTTGCCCTTGGGTTTCCTTGAGAGAGTTAATAATGCCCGAACTGCTGGGAGCATTTTACCATCAACACAAAGGAGTTTCTTTAAACACACAATCTGCATATCGTGGGCGAACAGGATAAGAGTAAGATAGGGTTTAGTTACGTAAAAAGGACTCTGATAGCATATCCACAGGCATAAGAGGTAACATTTAGGTTTTCGTTTAGCATTTTGGCAGAAATCACTTTGATTTCTCACTGGCATGTGAGAAGCTCTGATTTCTCTTGTCAAGAGAATAAACTTGGATTCTACCGTTCTCTTAAGGTAGTACCCCTGGGCCTTCATTCTCCATCAGAATTTTGAAGGAACAGGCTTACTACTTTGCATTTTGGTTAATTCTGTGACTCCATTGTATTCTTATCCCTGAGCTATTAAATTGTGCAAAAATAAATATTGCATTACTTGTTGAATATGTAACATACATCTCATTTGCCTACATTTCATAACAGAAGGTAATTAGCATTTACATAATACTTTGAAAGTATCTCAGAATGGCTCTTATTAATAACTAAGTCATCACATACATAACTGGACTCGATGGGCCAGAAGAAAATAAAATGTGAATTTTTCTGTTGAGATTTGCTCAGGATGAGAGAAAACTACATATGTATATTTATGCGTGCGTCTCTGTGATAAACACACGTCCCAGATGACAAGATTGAAAAATTAATTGACCAAAATTCAGGCTGCATATTGAGCCAGGCTAAAGTTTCAGGAAAACCTAGGCTCTGCTCCCACTCCCCGCACTTCTATGCCAAGGTTCTTGGGGAATACAACAGGGGGCTCTAGAACATTCCTGCCCCAGAGGAAAGGCTCCTCTGAGTTCCTGGGGGTTTCCACCCTGACAGCCAGCTTCAGAGAATCCAGCAGAGGTCACTAGTTCAAGGGAGCCTCACCTCCTGGGGTCAAGTGGAGTTAACGGGTGCAGTCCATAAACCGAGCTGGTGTGCGTTTGTGGTGTAGTGGTGAGCATAGCTGCCTTCCGCAAGCTGATCTGTCCTCACCTATGGTGCTGCGGGGAGCTGAGGTAACTAACACCAGCGTACTTAGCTCTGGAGGGTCGGGATCTGGTCCTTCCAGGAGAGGCGCTGTGTGGATGCAGCCTGCACAAGAAGTGGTGAGAGAGGTGGCCCCATTAGCTTTCCCGAGTCTGGGAAAGGTGTCAAACCATGTGGTCCCCCAAAAAGGTGTGGGTATGGGGGACGAGGAACTACAGTATTTCCCTTGCTTCCTCCGAGGTAGGCGGCTTCACCTCGGAGCCACCTCAGCTCTCTACGCTGCGCACGTGCTGGCTCACACTGATCCCTGGCCCCGTTCTCTTCCTGTCCCCGGGGGCCAACATCCGACCTGTCCCCATCTCCAGGCAGCCACTTCTGGGAACCGAGGAGTTTGAGGGGTTTGAGCCAGGGGCGGGCGCGGGAGGAGGAGAAGCGGGGCGCAGCCGCGGAGGGTGCGCCCTGCCAGGAAGGGCGGAGGCGCCGTGGCGCGCAGAGGAGGGGAAGGAGGGAGCGGGGAGGGCGGCGAGCGAGACAAGAAAAGGGAGCGCGCCTCCGCCGCCCTCCGCGGGAGAAGGCTGGAGCGAGGCTGTGCGAAGCGCCGCATTTCAATGAGGACCGGCCGAGGCGCAACCCTGCTCTAGCGGCCTCAGCCCAGACGCCCGCGCTCCCGCAGCCGCCGCCCCCAGCGCCGCAGCCCGCAGCCCCGCGGCCCGGCCGCGCCCAGCCCCGCGAAGACAGCTCCAGCAGGCGGCCGAGGGCGGCCACAGAGACCCGGCGGCGACTCTCCGCGGACCGGTGCGTGGTTTCCCCGGCCTGGGGAAGGGGGCTGCGGGGAGGTCCGGCCCGGGTCCCCCAGAGCTCCCCGTTCGCAGCCGCGGAGCGCCCAGGGCAGGGCGGATGCCCAGCTTGGCTTCGCCCCACCCGCCCGCCGTTCCTCGAAGGCGGCTGCCCTGCCTCGGCCGGGCCGGGGACGTCCCCTGCGGGCGACCCCGCGGCGGCTGGCACCTGCCTCTTTTGTCTGGTGCCAGGGGGCTTTAAACGCGAAGTCGGGCGAGATCCCCTTTGCCCGGAGGCTCTCGGCCGGGCTGTTCGCGCGGATGGAGAGCGGGGCGGAGGCGCTGGGAGGGTGCAGATCATTGTCAGAACTGGCTGCGGAGCCAGGACCAAGTCTGCGCCGGGAAGGAGTGGCCGCGCCAGGCCTTTTATTGTGTGTGTGCTTTCCGTGTGCCTGGGAGGATGGTGTGTGCTTGTGGATGGAGCCAGTCCTTGTGTGACGGTGGCTGCGGTGTGGGTGTTGCAAGCACATTTTCAGGGTCTCAAGTTCCTCTGGGGACAGCCAAGCTGCCTCATGTGCGAATTAGTACCTGCAGTGCAAAAGGCATGTGGAAAAGAAATGGCCTTTTCCTCCTAGTGGGAGCGCAAGCACGGGCCGCACCACCCCACAAAAGAGGCTGCTTTTGCAAACCAGGTTGGAGTGGAATCGCTGCTGTGTCTGGCTACGAGGTGCTTGTGGGCGAGAGAGCCAGGAAAGATTTCATTCAAACTGGCTCTCCACCGCACCTGTGAAATGCGTGTCCAGGCTGTGGTGCACACGCACACGCGTAGCCTGCACACTGCAGAGTGTTCATGAATAAGTGTCGTGACTGTTCCTAAATATATCACCTTTCGAGGAGAAAGGAAAGTAGGGCAGCGTTTTAAGTATGAAGCGTCACATGAATGAAGGTCAGAAGGGATGCTGAGTGGTCATATGTGGGAAAATTATAAAAGATGTGCACACAAATGATTTTTACCTTTGTGGTGGTGCACGCGCCCGAGAGCTATGTGTGTGTCTTCTACTCCGTGCCGGTCCACCCAGCTGAATCCTAATCCCACTGCTGAAATATACTGTGGGACTTCCAGGTCCAGCATCTACTCTATTTAGATGTGATAGTAGCTGCTTTCGTGGTGTGTGTGTGTGTGTGTGTGTGTGTGTGTGTGTTGGCAAATTTCTGAAACAGGAATCAGTGTGCTCATCTAGAGAATGATGAATGCAGAGATTCCTCAAAATGGTGAGAAATCCCACAAAGAACAATCGAGGATGCTGGTTTCCTGACGTGGCCTGTATTTATAGGAACATCTCTGCTCGGAGCATCTGCCTCCTTCGCTGCCAGTGTCTGTGGTCTCTGTGGCCAGGCCGATGTGGTTGCTTTTGGTGCCAATGCACAGGTGTCCTCAGGCCTTTGGCCACCCTGGTTTCTATATGGGGCTGTTGTCTCGACAGACTTCCCAGGCAAGATGTGTGCATCTTCTTCAGGAGCTCCCGGTTCACACGTGTGGCTAAGCCAGTTGCAAGCTGAGCCAGCAAGGCCAAGAGCACCTGTTTCCACGGCACACATAATTGCCAGAACACTGGGATGTGCAGTGGTTTCTGACATTCATTTAGTGGTAGCCGTAGTCTTGACGAGGACTTCATTTCGGTTTTGCTTTGTTGGCAACCTTACTGCCTACCTCTGGATGGGCTCCGTGAAGGGAGGTAAAAGATGTGGTTCCTGCCTTGAGAGGACACATGATCCAGTTTGAGGAAATATGCAAATAAAAAAATAAACTTCCCACAATCTATTCATTTTTTAATTATTTTGAGGTGAGTCTGGTTGTGTTATCCAGTCTACTTTTGAATTTCTGGTCTCAAATGATCCTCCTGCCTCAGCCTCCCAAGAGCTATGGATTTAAGTTAGTGCCATTACACCAGCTCAACTTTTCTTTATTTTAAATTCTTCTTCCTTCCCTTTCTTCCTTGTTTTCCTCCTCACCCCTTTCTTTTTGGAATTCTTGCTCTTAAAAGTTCATTCCTTCTAGATAGTTCAAACTTTTGCCAAATTCCTTGACCTCTGCCCACCGTGAGCTGCCAGTACACATGGAAATGGCTGTGTACTCTGTCTGGTATCACAACTATGTCATCCTTTACCCCATCCCTGTGAGTTTTCTTTTAGCGACTATCGATATGGGAGAAAACCCTTAGGGTTGAAAAATGACTGCTGCCTTTAAAAAGAGATAATTACCTTCAAAAATTAATTCATCACCTACAAAGTTTTTGAAGAACTTAGTGAGTGGTCTTGAGCATTAGCAGCCTCCTCCACTTCATCCACACGGCACTCAGACCTTTTGGAAGACAAGAGCTTACTTTGAAAATATGTGAACAAGCTGGTAGCTGTTCCTCATATCATGAACAAAATATTACTTGTCCTGCCTACAAGATAGGATATCAAGCTATACTTGTTTCAAAGTTATCTAACTTCAGAATCAGTGAAACCAGGTCACAGCTGGTATAACTTTTTAGAACAATGCAAAATTAGACTATGCTTAGGTACTGGTATTAAGAAGTGGGAGGTAGTTTTCACCAGTATTTAGGGGAAAAAAATACACTCATAATCATTCCAGGTTTAAATACCACTGTATTCTCTCCAGGTTTCTCAGTGAGGTTGGCACCAGAGTCATGGGTACATAAAAGTGTTAGAAGCTCCTATTTCTTCTTTATACAGATGAAGGTCCTGGGCGAGGTGACCTGCTCAAGGTCACTGAGCTGGTTAGGAATGAGGATTTAAAACATTAGTATGTTTTACATGCTAATGAGGGTCCAGTCTTACAGGAGCACAGGATCTAGAACACCCAGCTTTGGAATCAGTAAGTCTGGGTTCCAATCCTAGCTCCCTCAGTTACGTGATTGGAAACCTGGATAAATCCCATCCTCAGTCTTGATAATTACATCGCTAGAGTCATGAGAGGTTTAGATCAGTTTTTTTAGCATATTACATAATTGTTAACAAAAAATATCAGGAACATCTTAGCTGTTCCATAACTACTATTTTCTTTTATTTTATTCATTCCAGGAGTGCCAAATCTCTAGCCATGTTTCTTAGCCTGGAAGTTTTTTTTAGTTTTTTAAATTAAATTTATTTTTCAACTGTTACATAACATTTTTACACATTCCGATGGATCAGAGGTCCGTTTACAGGCAGACAAGGAAATATCAGAGAGACTTAGTGGTGGTACGTTTGGTGAGCTTTGGCTGCTTCTCAAAAAAGGTGATATCATCTGTGTGGTGGAACTTGGGAAGTACCATTAGAGTCTTGCCTCAAATTTTCCATTTCCCTTGAATTGTACTTCACTGTGCCTGAAATTTGGTCATTAAAATTCTTCCTTTGAATGCTGAACTCTTTCCCCCTTCTAGACTGTCCTGTTAAAACACGGGCCCACCTGCAAAGGATACTACATCAATTAACTCCTTAGCAGGAGGGATGGATCCCTTAGTCAGTGTGCTGATAACAAGACCTTACACCTCTGCTTATCAAAGCTCGGGACAGAGAAAGTGAAATGAGAACTGTAGAGGTACAGGTGTCCTTTCAGCGGGTCATGAGGTGGAGATTAGGATTTTGCAGATGCCTCTCTTGTACCTGTAAGGTTTTTTTTTTTTTTTTTTTGGTCCCAGGGTCAGGAACAGAAAGCAAAATTTATTAATTAAAAAAAATGTAGTACTTGTCACATGCCAGAAACTACCTTAGTGCTTCATGTGCTTTGACTGACTTAACAGTATTAATGATCAGAGAAGTACCATTCTCGTTTCCCTTTGTGATTGAAAACACTGAGCCTTGGAAGTGTCGATCAAATACACTGCGGAAGGATACACAGGAAGTATGAGGTCAGATGTGGCTCAACAGATTTGAACCACCACGCGGCTAGAGAGAGCCTTAGCCGGCGATATAGCTCAGCGGCACAAGCGCCTGCCTAGAAAGAGCCTTAGGTGGAAGGAAAGGCAAAACCAGCCAAAGAAGTATATTTTTTTTCTTTATCTTCTTCACTGTCCTCCTCTTGTTCCTCCTCCTCCTGATCTTTGTTTTGTCTTTTTTTTAAAGGCCAACTAATGGAAGCATTAAATGTAAGTAAATGAGTTAAGGTGAATTCACAGTTTCAAGCATGGAATATATGCATATCCTGGATGGTCTTCCTTAAACTGGTCGAACCTACAAATTGATTTAATTTGCTCTCCATCTGGCTGTGAGGAGCACACGCCGTGCAAAACTTTCACTGCCTGGCTGTTAAATGCTGCCTGCCCTCATTCTACCTTGGCACGCCACTCGCCTTCAGCTGTGTGATAAGAAAGCTTATTTTCTCTCTGCTACCAGTATTAGCACATTGTCCTGCCCGAAGCCATCAACAGTGGAGTTAGGCAAACTTGGAAGGGAGTTACAGGCTCAAGCATTTCCCAGCTGTATTACTCGGAGACACTTTTCTGTGCCTCAGTTTCTCCATTTGTAAGTAGGGACACCAGTACTTTGAAAGAGTGTTGCGACTATCCCCTACGAGGCAGTAGGCACTGAATATGTGGGAGCTGTTTCCAGCAAAACTGCAGTTGAGTAATCCGCTATTTCCGCCGGCGTCTGCCTCTCTCATTTCTTCCCTGTCCTCCTCCTCTCTCTTCTCCCACTTGATAACTCACATTAAATAGATCATCTCGATTATAGCAATATTTCCCCCCAGTTGTTGCCAAACAGAGCTTTGGAAACCACGATCTTCCAATAACCTCAGGCTATGTGTCTTGTGTCTCTGGTGCCCGGCAGGTGCCACCTGCAGTCCGTCATGTCGTTCGGCAGAGACATGGAGCTGGAACACTTCGATGAGCGCGACAAGGCGCAGAGGTACACCAGGGGGTCGCGGGTGAACGGCCTGCCCAGCCCCACGCACAGCGCCCACTGCAGCTTCTACCGCACGCGCACGCTGCAGACGCTCAGCTCGGAGAAGAAGGCCAAGAAGGTTCGCTTCTATCGGAATGGAGATCGATATTTCAAAGGGATTGTGTATGCCATCTCCCCAGACCGCTTCCGCTCTTTTGAGGCCCTGCTGGCTGATTTGACCCGAACTCTGTCGGATAATGTGAATTTGCCCCAGGGAGTGAGAACAATCTACACCATAGATGGGCTTAAGAAGATTTCCAGCCTGGACCAACTGGTAGAAGGTGAGGCACAGAAAACCACGAGTTCCACTCTCAAATTTAACATTGTGCTCTAAGTTCGTGGTCACCCTTAGGGTTAGGAACGTTGTTGTGCCATTGGTTTGAGTTTTGCTGTATTACAGTGTGAACGAGAAAAATAAAATTAATGGTATCATTAGAGCAGGTGGTCTCTTATAAAGGGCAGAAGGGAAAAGTGTCTAATTCTACAAGATTTTCTATTTTCTTTCTCATGCCCGGGCTACATTAATTTTAAAAGTTCATTTTTATATCTTCAATTGCATAGTTCACATTCATTTCCAGATGCAAATTGAACTTTTGCTATCACAATGTCCCAAAGTACTTGAACTGAAGATGACTAATGAATCATAAAATTTGAGGGCTGAAAGGAACCTTAGATAGCTATCAAACCCATTAATTTTCTCATTGGAGGCTGGACACTAGAAAATTCAACTGACCTGTCTGAGATTTTGTGGTAGCTTAGTGGTGACCACTGGAGCAAAAATGAGTTTTGACAACTTTTCATTGTGATTTTTCCTGTGTGCGTGTGTGTGTGTTTATTTTGTTTTTCTGGTAGTACTGGGAATTGAACCGAGGGCCTTGGTGCTGAGCTACACCCTCAACCCTTTTTTGTTTTGAGAAAGGGTTTCCAGGACTCAAACCTGTGATCCTCAGGCTCCCAGAGATTACTGGGATTACAGGTCTGTGCCACCACACCCAGTGTTGCTTCCTTTTAAATTTAAAGACTTATTGTTGTCCTATGGTATTTGAGAATCTGGAGAAATTATTCTGCTCAGATTATCTTTAAGTCCAATTTTATTAATAGGAATTATATATTTTAGATATTTAAGGTGATAATAGGACTGTGTAGATTCACAGATGGGACCTGGAATCTTGTACAAGCTGAATACTTTGCCTACTCTGGATTGTGCTTGCCTGAGGATGAACTCTGTTTGAACAATTCATAAAGCCTCTCCTTGCCTTAGAAATAATAATGAAATTAAAATGATTTGGAGAGAAATAACTGGTACTAAGTTAAGGTATAAGGGAAGATTATGGATCCATTTGAAGAGCAGCTTTTTCTGAGAATAAAGTCTCCAAAGCCTTGATGAAGTAGGAAGCATAGAGGAGTATGGGAAAGGAAAGCTAGGCCCAGTCTTGGAAGAGCTTGATGTCGCCTGGAGTTCAGCTTTAGTCCCATGTATCTGCTAGGCCCTCTTGTCTGCCTGGGTCCGGGAAGGGTGGCACGCAATGCCCCTTGCCCCCACCCCTTGTGCACGTACCAGGAACATCACTGTCAGCTCTCTTAGAGTTTGGGGTTGCTGTTTCCTCACTACACATCGGCAGAGCCCTCTTACCTTTCTTTGGAGCTAGAGAGCGTGTGTGTCACTCAAGGCTCAAGTCTTTCCCTCTTTCCTCCTCTGTGTCCATTGACAAGAATGCCAGTGTTTTTAGAGCGGGCCTGGACTTGAGTGGGTATGGAGGAACCTGGGCTTGATGGGCTTCTTTTGAGGGAATTTCCACCTTTTCTGTGACTTATCACCCCATCAAGATGCTTGTAAGACTTGGCCTTTTTCCTTCTATTCAGAGGTTGCCACTGCTAATAAATTAAAAAGGAGGAAAATCTTTCAGTATAAGCTTTGGTTTTTGTACCCTCTCATTTGCATGACCTTGGAAAATATAAGGATAAGTAAAACGTGGTGGTCTGGTCCACGGGATCTGAACAAAGATCAAACCCAAAGGGAGGTGCATGACCAGTCCCCAAGTGGAGGGATGGTATTGTGGGGAAATGCACCACAATCTCAAAGCACATCCTAAGGAAGCTGAGGGGTGTTGACACCTCATTCTGTTCTCAAATTGTGCAGCATTCTATCAAGGAAGGGGTTCTTCGGTTTACTACTGAGGACTGATCTTTACTAAACAGTAGCCAGGGATATTCCTTTGACTCCTGTCTTCCAAGAAGAAAGAGTATAGGAAGTGTCCAATGAGAGTGCTCCCTCTATTCAGGGACCAGCAAAATCATGACATGCGTGCCACCACGTTTCTCATCCCTGTATTTTACCACAGTATAATGCCTGCTGAGATATCGCTGTCTCGATTGAAGACAGTAACAGTGGTTCGCAGTTACTGAGCATGTGCCAAGCACTGGTGGGAGTCCCTTGAGTATGGGAATGCAGTGCTTCCCCCAATAACCCTAACAGTTATGTGCAGTCATCATCCTTATACGGTATCGCCATGAGAAAAGTGAGAGCAGTGTGGCCTAGTGATCTGCTCAGAGTCACACAGCAAAAATGGCGACGTTGGGATTTAAACTCTGACGGAGTAGTGCCAGAGCAAAATTGCCACTAAGATGCCACGTGCTACAGATTCAACTCCTTTGAAATATACTCTTAGGTTTCGCTTAACACTGTGAATTTTTCTTTGCTATGGTAGCATAGAAGGTATTTTAGTGCAAAGTTAACTACAAACCATAAATTATTGCTATTGCTGTTAGTGGTGTTTAAATGAAATACTATTGTATTAGCTACTTCTTGAAAACAAGTATTCCTTATTAATTCTAGGAATGAAAGATCCTGTTCGTGGATCAAATTTTCTGCTTTTTCTGTGTGTGTGTGTGTGTGTGTGTGTGTGTGTGTGTGTGTGTGTGCTGGGAATCAAACTCAGGACCTTGCACTTGCTAGGCAGGCGCTGTGCCACTGAGCTGTATCCCTGGCCCAATATTCTGATATTTAAACATTACCTTTTTGAAAAAAAATGAACTTTTTTTCTGATTGAATGGGTGACAAATTCAGTACAGTGTGTGAGTTCACATATTGGCGGCTTTTAGTTTTTGAATTTCAGTTTAAACAGATTTTTTCTAATTTATAACACTGAGGATTAGCATGCAGCTGCACTTAATGTTTAAATAGCTGGAAATTCATTTAGATTTGCTTCTTTGTCAATTACACTTTTGCTTAGTCTGTTAAAATGCAAACCATTGCTTCGCCTTCATCATCAGGCTCCTGTCTCTCACTTCACATGCTAATTTTATGGGAATGTCAATGCGTGTTGTTAGCTTTTTGTTTTCTCTTTGAATATGATGTTTGAGGTTTAAATTAAATCCTCATAATGGGAGTAGTTACAAGTGTATTTGGCTAATAGTTTTTCTAAGTTCATTTTTTCTTGCTTGATCTCAAACTAAAAATTCCAAGTTATAGTGACATGTGAGTTTATTTATAACAATCTTGTGGTCACTTTCACTGATCTATCATTATAAACTGATTATTATGGTTAAGTGTAGTTTACGGTTGTTGGTGGACCTGTCTCTGAGCCCAAGTTCTATAATGCACAAGTGTGTGTATGTGTTTGTGTGCTCATATGTGTGTCTGTGTATGCACACATGTATGAGTACAAGCACACTCACACAATATGCTTAGAAGCAAAGGTGACACTCACGTATTTTCCTTTAAAATGGCCTCAATATATTTTTTTCTTTAAATCATGATGATTAATGAGGAAAGTTGAACTGTGGACTTATTACTGCAAATGATTCATCTTGAAACTTGACCTCATTCCCCCCAGTTTTCTCCCACTTACAGCCTACTGTAGCGTGCACACATTGTAGACACATGATGACACCCTTTCAGCTCTTAGGAGAAAGATGTGAGGTACAACCTGAGCACTGATGGATTGATGATTGATTTTTCCTTCTTTTAACATCATATGTGATTGCAGGTATGAGAGGGCCAAGCATTTTCTGATTTAGGATAAGCTATACACATCACACAAATACATCTTTGTGTATGTGTGTGTGTGTGTCTGTATGTACCCCCACATGCACTGGCACTACTGGGGCTTGCACACTCAATTACATTTTAGTTTTTAATTTTTATTTTAAGACCTGGTCTTTCTAAGTTTCCCAGGCCAGGCTCATACTTGCCATCCTCCAGCCTCAGCTTCTCAGACTGCCAAAATTACAGGCATACGCCACCACCATACCCAGATAGTCAGGTCATCTTATGAATATAAAAAAGGTTTGTTCATCAAATCTGCAATATTAGGAATGAAGCTCTCTTCTTCTTTGGTTATCATGTATACCTTGACCGCTCCCAGCCCTCCTTGGAAATTGCCTGACGTTAAAGCTGTAGTGTAAAAGCATTGTCTGAGTCTGCCTTACAATTCACCTCTCATGAAGAGCCACACTTTGCCCCACAGTTAGGGACGGTCCTGAGCCTTCTGGATTACCTGTCTCTCTTGGCAATTTTCCTGTTCTCTTAATGTGGCTGCCTCTACTTTCTCTAACTCCCTGGCTTCTTTTAGACCTCTCTCTGCTACATAAAAAAAGTGTTAAATTAGTTTTTGAATAGCTATAAAGATGATCTCCCTAAAATTCCTCACAGGCAACTAGGTTACTAGTTTTTTTTTTTTTATTAGTAACCTCTCAGCAATACCACTGTGTTAAACATAAACATATTATCCACTCAAAAGGTGAGTACTTACTATGTTTGAATTTCTGAACATTTGTGTACTTAACCCTACTATCTTGGAAACCTTTTCATACAATACATCTAGAACTACCATATTCTTTTACTGACTTTGTATTACTCCTTTATACGAATATATCATCACTTACTTAACAAGTCTTCTATTCATGGGCTTCTAGGATATATCCAACTGTCTGTTACCAATAATTTTGTAGTGAATACCCTTGAATATATGTTTTCCAGGCATGTAGGTGACTATCTTTGGAATAAAATTTCTAGAAATAACCTTGTTGGGTAGAGAAATAGAAGTATTTAAGAGCTATTGCCCAATTCCTCTCCATAAAGGTGTTACAGTGCAAAAAGGTGGTAACGTATGAGAGTGGTTATTTCTCTGCCTGCAAAACATAGTGTTATCAAATATTTTTGCCAGCCTATTAGCAAAGTAATGTGGTTTTAATATAGTTTTAATTTCCACCTTTAATATAGTTTTAATTTCCACCTTTTCATTTGTTTAAAATACATTAGTATTTTTCTATGGATTGTTTCTCCATAGCTTTTTATCATTTTTGTACCAGGTTGGAGTACTTTTTACTGACATGTAGGGTTGTTTTTCTCTTTTGAGGATATTAGATTTTTCTAATAATAACTGGAAGTACTTTTCTCTAGATTTCCCTTAATCTAATGTCTTTATTGTGGTTTTTCTGCTATGTAGATTTACACAAAAATTTATACACTGGGAAAATGTCAATTATTGTATTTATGGCTTTATTTTCATGTCTGCTGGGCTTTGTTTACTATGAGATCATAAAGCCGTTTTCCTCCAGTTTCTGTAGCATTCTTATGTTTTCATTAGTGTCTTCCTTTTACTTAGTTGCCACTGTTGAATATCTCACACAACCACGGTACAAGGGGGAAGAGTGACGTACAGGATGGCAACCATGCTAAGGGCTTTGTTTGACTTTCATGAGTTTTCTTACGGGTGTCTTTTTTGTTCCAGAGTCACACAGTTCATTTAGTTGCCCTGTCTTCATCTTCTCTTCCACACTGTGGCAGTTCTTCGGTTCTTCCTTGTCTTCAAATCCCTATGTTGAAAAATCACCAACATGGTGGTGTTAAGAGGTAGGCCCTTGGCGGACAGGTCCTGAGAAGGGAGCGGTCCTGAATGGGGTGAATCGCTTGCTAACTGAGGCCTGGAGAACTGCCTTTCCGCATCCCTCCAACAAGGAGAAAGCAGGAAGGTCCCCTCTGCAAGAATGGGCTCCACCCTAGACATGAACCTCCAACACCTTAATCCAGAACTTGTCAACCACAAGAGCTGTGAGAAATAAATGTTTGTTATTTATAATAAACTACTTGGTCTGTGACATTCTCATATAGCAGCTGAAATGGCCCAAGACACATTTAGCTTAACATTACCTTAGATGCAATCCTTTCTTACATCCTTCAGATCTAAGTTGTTGCAAAATCCTGTTGCTGCTGCCTGAAACATACCTTCAATCTGTTCTCTCCTTCCCATCACCATTATTATATTTTTCATGACTGCATCACTTGATCTTAGCGCAAAGGCCAAGAAGTAATGACTGCATGACTGTTTAACAGCAACATTAACTTTCTTTTGGACTGAAGGATCAATTTAATTTTCTATGGTAAGCATTTAGAAAATTTTGAAAAAAATGCAAAAAAAATTAAATTATCCCTACTCCTTGTCCTATACTACTGTAATAGGATCTTTATGTATAAAATACATATTGTAAGTTTTTTGTCTTTGTAACATATTTGTATTTACCTCTGCTTTTCAATTGCCATTACAATTTCTCTTAGATCAGCTCATTTTGCGGATGTGTGTGTTATACACAACAGACATCAAATCAAATTTCTTATTTGTAACATATTTGTATTTACCTCTGCTTTTCAATTGCCATTACAATTTCTCTTAGATCAGCTCATTTTGCGGATGTGTGTGTTATACACAACAGACATCAAATCAAATTTCTTACCTATGATCCTGGCTACAGATAGCTTTTATGTCACACCTTTGCTTAATAATTGCCCTCCTCTTTACTCAGAATATGACCCACAAACTTTAATGTGTTTCTTCCAGCAATTCCACTCCTCAACCTTCCTCCTGTCAGTGATGCACTCAGTATGCAGCTGAACTGCACTAATGTCCTTTGCTCTTTCAACTTTGAGGCCCCTGTCTCTCCTGTCCCAGATAAGATGAGCTTCTTCCTGGTGGTGTGTGTGGCATCCTGGTGAAAAGTACACCTTCGGGAGTCAGACCGCTTGTGTTTGAGTCTTGGCTCCATTGTTACTGGCCATAAGACCTTGAGCAAGCTACCTAGGTCACTGTACCTTGTGTGCCCCAGGCTAGGAGGAGGAATGCTAGCACATAGCTCAGAAGTGTGGTGAGCATTACAGATAAGATGCCATGACCTAAAACATGGTCTGGTACATGGCAGACATACAAATAACCTGTCCTACCAATAGCTTTTCCATGCTCACTCCTATTAGCCTGTGGGTATACGAGTTTCCCGCAGTCTGAGTAATTGTTGGCATGCTCTTGCAGAGCTCTCCAATCCCTAACTCTTCCAAAATAAGAAATGCTTGCATTTGCTATTTCTACTTCCTCAGCTTCCAATCACACTTCACGCCCTCCACTAGGATCATTAACCTACAATGTACTCATTTATTTTATATGTAAGGCTCTCAAATTCAGGGAACCACTGGAGGCCTCACAGCCCAGCAGGATAGCTAAGAGTGCTCGATAAATATCAGTGGAAGAAAGAAGGAAGATAAACGAATGAATAAAAGCAATGGGCCATCACCTCTCACTGGAGCGGCCATCACAGGTCATGTGTGACCTCCTACCTGCCATTCCAGCGAACTTTTAGGAGTTTTTATCATGTCTGCTGTCCCTGCAGCACTGCACACTCATGGCCCCCTCCAGTCATACATTCTCCATCCCCTGGTGTTCAAGACTCTAAGCACTTGATTTCTCTTAGTTTCCTTCAGTGATCTTTAAAAACTGTTCTGTCTCAGGAGCTTAACTTTTCCTCCTGTGTATGGGCTACAGGTACAGCTATGGCTGCCACACGCATCTCATTCCTAAGTTCCAGAATGGTACTTCTACCTGCTTACTGGAAATATCTAACTGGCTGACTCCTGAGTACTTCAAATATGTGCACTACCAGTTGGTCTCCTTCCTTCCTACCTAATCCAAGACTATTCTTATTTTTACCCATTACGATGTTTGGGAAATAAACCAAAGGGTGTTTCAGTGCCAGCACTGACTCATACTCTCCAGGGGCTCTGAATCCAACCAGTTGCCAATTCTGGTTGATTGTATCTGTTCCCTACTTTTCCTAGTAATTTTGATCTGCTAAGTATTGTCCCTAGAGTAGACATGAAACATTCAGTTCTGCATTTTATTTTCCAAGTGTCAATTTAGTTAATTTTCTCTTTACTGAGACAAAATACTGGACAGCCAAAGTTAAAGGAGGAAAGGTGTGTCTGGTCCATGGTTTGTGGATGTTTCAGTTCATAGTTGGCTAGCTCTAAGGCAGGGTGGCATGGTACAGGAAACTGCAGAGGAGACACAGTTCATGGCAGGCAGAAGGCAGCAAGGCAGCACGCTACAAGTGACAAGCAGTGAGGACAGCAGTTCTCTTTCTATCTCTTATATTTTATCCAGGCTACCTGCCCTTAGCGTGGGTAACACTCCTATCCTTAATCCCAGCATCATGCCATGAATCAATCCCAGCATCACATTTTTTATCCAAGCATCACATATCCTAGACCAGCCACCTCCAAAAGCCCCACCTATGACTGCAGGAGGCTTTGGGGGGGTATATGTAAATGCAACTTATAACAACAGCATGTTTCCGTTTCTGGGACAAAATAGCTGATACTCACAACTTAAAGAAGAAAAGGTTTATTTTGTCTCATAGTGTCCGTCAATGGTTGGCTGACTCCCAGGCACAAATATTATGGTAGAAGAGCATGCTGAAAGGAAGCTGCTTGTGGCCAGAAGCAGAGAGCAGGGCAAGAATATGCCAGAAACCAAAGAGACTCCTCTGGGTCATACACCAGTGACCTACACCAGATGTACCTCACAGTGTGCTTACTACTTCCAAGCCAGTCAAGTTGACAGTCAAAAGTGACCATCACGTCCACCTTTTCATATGGTCTAGTATTTTTCTTTCACCTGGCCTATTATAATAAGTCCTTCTAGATGTTGTCTTGATTTTTTTCCCATGTCACACCTTGACCCCTGACTTCACACTTCGGTCTGCATGATTTGTAAACCCTCAGGACTGCTCATCCATAAATACTCTGACCTCCTTGTCTGTTGTAGTCTTATCTAATTTGTTTGTCCATGGAGCCATTTTTAGAGAAAAAGTATTAATATCACACAGCATGTCTCTTTGTGTACAGTAATACATTTTTTTAAAATCTGAAATGCTCTTCTTTCCCTTTCCTTCCATGGAAATTATACTCTTGCTTCCAGGGGAGTTGTGAATTCCATTTGCTCTTCTTTCCTGGCCCGTTGGGAAACAGAGTGGTTTCTCCATCCTTTGAATTAGGATTGCCTCCATTACTTATTTGGCAATTAGCACTTGCTCCGTTGTGGTGGAATGTTTCCATGTATATCTCTTTCTTTTTAAGCCCTATGAAGACATGCTTGGGGATTACATTTATTTCCTTCCCCAGAGTTCTAATTCAGGTCTTTGTGCATATTATTGAAGATTTAGGAAGTTATCTTAAATTTTTAGGTTTCATGGCTATATACTTGTTGCAATTTCATTACTTGATGCTTTTTCATTTTCTTAGGAGAAATTTGTAGCAATGAGTTTGAATCAGAGATATAAATATTTTCATGGCTCTAATACAGTTTGCTATGTTTCTTTCAAAAGGACTCTTATCAGTTTAATGCCCCTGGTGGTGTATTCTATTTATTTTTATTTTGTTTTTATACTTTGCCATATATTTTAGCATTTTTGTATTTTTGTAAATTATAACGTTTTGCACATTATATTAACCCATTTTATATTATAGGTTCTCAACCTGTTTTCCCTTTTCACTCTAGTTTCCCTACTTTTCAGGTATATTATTTTAAATTTTAAAATTGCATATGTCATTTTTTTCCTTTATGGTTTTTTCCTTTTCCTTCAGATTTGAGAAGTTGACTTTTTCCCACGGGCCTGACATACTGTTCACATTCATTGTTCAGTATCATATTCTATTCTATTAGACAGTGTGTAAGACTTCTATGGAAGAATGATTCATAAGTGCCTATGGGGAGTCTTTTTGTTTTCTTTCCCTTAGTAGCACCTATCTCCATAAACTGGTGCCTTCCATTCAATTAAGAAATGTTGCTGTGCATATCTGAGTTGGCTCATAAAATATAATGTCCAGAAAGCACTTTACTTTATAGTATTTTATTTTGTAGATAATCTTTCATGTAATTATAGTCAGTTGAGCTTCAAAATACATTTGACCTTTGCCATAATTCACAATAGTAAAATTCAATTGCCAGTATTTTCAATAAGTTTATACTCTAGAAAAATACATACATATGTTATAGATATTCCCCCTTTAAAATACTTTGAATATGTCACATTTTGGTCGCAAAAGAATTTTAGAGGCAGTACACTAGCTTTAGTATGTGGAGGGAGATTAGCTCATTTTCAGACCAAAATAATATCAGAACTAGAATGTGTATCAGTCTTGGCTAATGGAACAATTCTAGCAGCATGGAGAAAGAGGGCAAACTTCTAAATTCCCTCAGTGTGGAGTTTTGTGGAAAGAACTTCGGAGCTGATGTGCCCCAGGCCCATGCAACCAGGGAACGAGTGCCACATTAGAAGTTTTCAGTGGTGCCTACACAATGTATTTTAAGCAAAAATATTCTAGTGTCACAATGAGAGCTGATAGCAAAGTAGCAGTTTTTATAATAAACTGTACTACAGAAAATTTATTCTCATACTTAGAAGAATAATGAAAAACATGACAATTTTAATTTTCATAGGTGACTTTTTGGAAACAGCTTCACAGCCTTGGAGCTGGTGGTACGTACTGTTGTCCAGCTTTTCCCTGGGAATCCAGGCAAGAGGATCACTGGAGCCCAGAAATTCAGGGCCAGGATATCAAGATCATATTGAAAAACACAAACAAACAAGCAAAAACCATAGTCTGTACAGTATTTTAAAATAATCTAATATGCTTACAAATATTATTTTTTCATTCTCAGATTTCTAAAAATATTTAAATCTTTCAGGGAAGGTACAACCCTATTTAGAAAGTATTAGTTGGATCCAAACATTATATATTTCATGCTGTATTTCCCTTCTCTCCCTTTTTCTCCTCCTTGCCTTCTCCTGTTCCCCTGTTTCCTCTTTCTCTTACCCCTGTCCCCTTACCTCTTCCTGCTTTTTTGAGAAAAATTTTGTTAAGTAGTGAACTTGCCTGAGCTGAGTGTTGACGTTATCGGCCTCTGCTACCATGCCTGGATTTTCTTACCATTTCATACTGTCATTTTCCTTCTCTCTCTCTTCGCTTAAAAGCAAACATAGTTTTGGGCATTTGTAAACGTTTTACCAATTGATGCAAAGGCTGCATCTCTGGTTTTTGCCATTTGTTGCGTTGTCTTGGACACTCAGAGTATTAAATTTGAAGTGGTCTATTAGTATTATCATAGAATTTTTTGGCATGGATAAACTGAAACAAAACTGGCAATATGATGACCAACCAATAAATCATTATATTTAATTTCCCAAAACACCTCAAGGTAGGTTTTTATACCATTTTCTTAAACCATCTAAGATCTTTTCAATTTTTCTGTCCTTGTTCAACTTCCCCCAAAGAAAGCAAGAGAAGGCTTTTTAAGAAAACTTTGGGGTGTTTTATTAAACACGTCTTTCTATAGGTAAATTCACTTTTACTTCATTGTTGCAGTAGAAGTTATGTCAAGCTTTCAGAGTATCTTAGTGTGCATAAGAGGAACTATGTTATAGTAATTGTAAGTCTTACTTTATGTTGTTATTTTTGAGTGGCCCTTAGTACAAATACCTCATGTCACGACTTGAGTGCAATCCATAAGCGATTCTCTAAATCAAGATTATAATTTATCTTTTAAATCTCAGTCCCACAAAGCAAGAGATTAAACACTTGATATATAGTTATTTGACCAAACTAAAGATGTGCTCTTTTCATTCAGAACAGTCACATTTGTAAATTTATAGCTATTGACGATATTAACACATTACATCCAGTCCTCCATATCTATGAGTTCATAGATTTAGCCAATAATGGGTCAAAAATATACATGTTTAAAATCATCTGTATTGGACAAATATAGACTTTTTAAAAAAAATCCAGTGTTACAACTATTTATCTGGCATTTACCTTGTGCTGGGTATTATACATAATCTGGAGATTGCTTAAAGTATGTGGGAGATCTCTGTAAGTTCTGTGCAAATACTATATACTGCATGTACAACATTTGATCATCATAGGAATTTTGGAGGCCATAGAGGTCCTACATCCACTTCCTATAGGTAGTGAGTGTGGTGGATTGACAATTGGTGGTCAGCTTGTAGCACTTAGCTGAACTGAACCAGCATGGTGCTGAGTGTGGGAGGCTCACCTGAAGATTGTTGCCAATTCCGTAAGAGGCAGAACTGGAAAAGAAGCTTAGAGGCTGTTGGGAGCTGGTAGAAGCTATTGGGAAGCTGTTAGGGAGCTGCTGGTTCTCCTGGGCTGTTTTGCTGGAGGAGCTTGTCATGCTGGTTTTCCTGATGAACTTGGCTATTCTGTTTGGAGGAGGAGCTCAGCACCTTGTTGTCACTGAGAATGGTTATGGTTCACTTTTGGGGAGCTCTGGCCCTCACTTTGAGCATCGCTTCCTGGCTCCAAACGGGAAGATGGTTCACTGCTCAGTCTCCTGGAGAAGCTTGTCCTGTTGGCTTTCCTGATGGAAACTCAGCCTTCCTCATCAATGGAGGAGCTTGGGACCTCACTGTTGCCAAGGATGGCTGTGGTACTTTTAAGGGAAGCTCTGGTTCTTACTTTGTTGCTTCCGGGCTCCAGTTCAGATGTCATACCCTGCTAGCACAGATCCTTCATCCTGCTAGCACAGGCTTTCTAGCTTTCACCACTGACCTTTGGGCCTTCCTAGTGCAGATCCGTGAAACAGGCCTGCATGAGGCATTGTCATGGACCCTGAGCCTCCAGTCAGACTCATGGGAGGCGTTGTCAGGGGCTCTAGGTCTTCAGCTGGACTCATGTAGGACATTATTGTGGTATCCAGGCCCTCAGCTGGATTCTTTGGTCTTCAGTGTGTGGACAGATTTCCCGCACTCTCTTTAGTATATGATTTTTTGGGTGACTATTATAAATAATCTCATAATATATGTGTCCTATATTATATTGTTCCCCTAGAAAAACCTCAAACTACAGCAGTCAGTAATGACTATTATTGAAAGCTTAAAATCAGAAAATATAATCAACTTTAATTAAGAAAAGGGTCACATCTTCAGGTGTGAAGCTCAGAATTATGATTTATTAAAATTAATCAACACATGGAACCAGATAGACTTAGTAAGGAACCCTGCATTTGCTTTTCCTGAAGTCCTGAATTCTGCGGTCCTAAACTCTAAATGTGTGAGGTGAGGTGCTGGCCTTTGTGATCTTGTTTGGTGACAACTCTTTTCAGCTGTCATTTTCTCCTTTATTGGAATCTCATATCCTTCTTGAGGAGTTGCAGTCCAGTCCTTTAATGTGATAATCACGGTAAGAGAACCTCATAATTATGTCACAGATTAATTATACATTCTTCTAATTGTCACACCTAACCTATGGGTTACTTCTCAAAGTGCCTTGGTGGATTTCAGCATCTTTTAAAAATTTCAGTATGCTTTGTGAAGTAAAAAACATGTTTTGTTTTTGTGTCAAAAAATCCATTCAATATTCTTATATTCTTTTAAACTACTCCTTTTTCGAATTCAATTTTTTCTGAAGTTAAAAGGTTTTCTTTGTTGAAATGTCAACCACTCTATCCTGCTCTTTTGGTTTTAGTTGTTAGCTTAATAAATGAACTCATAAATAGTCCTACACCTACTTATCCTCAGTTATACCAGAACTCTGAGAAAGGATGGCTTGTCCAGATAAATTGCGGACTGCGTGTCTTTTGGAGAGTGCATCATCAGTGAGATAGACCCAGTGTGACATTTGCTGTTTACTGTGTTTAAAAAACAACACCTTGTAACATAAGGCTTGCTTACCAACTTCTGGTAATTTTGATTTTAATTTTCTTTTCAGACTTATTGCATGGGTAGGGTAATACCAACACAGGTTATTTTGCTTGTGCATTTGAGATCACTTTGATCTCTACTAGCTAATATTTTTTTCTTGCAGTGCTAGGGATTCAATCCAGGGTTTTATTCATGCTAGGCAAGTGCTCTACCACTGAGTTATACCTTTAGCCCTATACTATATAATTTGACATTCATGAAAAACCCACTGAGGTTTCATGTGGCAGGTGAATGTATCACCTAGAAATCAAGGGGTTTTGTCATGTGCTTGGAGAGACCACGTCTTGAGACTGAATTTCCAGTTCTCACTTTTCCACTGTCATGTGCATTAAATCCTTCCAACAAACCTTCAAAAGCACTGCTCTGTACCACTCTCAGATAAATATTTAATATCCACTTAAATCCCGAAAAAAACATACTTGGGACAAGTTATGATTTTCCAGGTGAACAGGAAGGAGGTTGATTAAATTGTACTATCTGTACAACTTCTGGTAAGGCATAGGATATACATATATACATTAAAGCAAAGTATTTTAAGAACATTTGCAAGATAAATGTTTGGTACCATGTATACATGTCCATTTTTATTTTTGAAGCTGTAGTTCATTTTTAAAAAGATTTGTAACTCTGTGGCCTTGTATGCTTACACCAGTAATTTAAAAATACGGCAAGGAGTTAAATAAAAATAAATGGATTGTGTTTGATTTGGTCTGGGTCACTTTTCCTGCAATTCTGCAGTCCTTTTTGTGAATTTTCCCCTATTCCTAGTTACAAAAGCTTATTAACACAGGCAAAAGTCATTATAAAATCATTAGTTTCAAAATGCTTTGACCTAACTTTATAAATATGCATTTAGGGTGAGTCCTTTTGTAATTTCCATCTCTGGGTACACTTGTAATTTACCATCTCATGGTACATTTATTAATTTTTTGTGTGTATTTTCCACATCTTAACAGCCTGAGTATTTTCACTGAAAGATTTTCTGTTAAGGAGTAATTTTAAATAAGACTTAAAAATAAAAAATTAAAGATAAGATTCCCTTTAATGGATTAGTCCCAGTTTGTTCTTGCCTTTAAATAAAAATAGAAAAATGGAAAACTAAGTGGGGAAGAGGAAATGAGTGTATTTTAGTGTCCATTTTAATATATTTTCATCTTCCATAGGAGAGAGCTATGTGTGTGGCTCCATTGAACCCTTCAAGAAACTGGAGTACACCAAGAATGTGAACCCCAACTGGTCGGTGAATGTCAAAACCACCTCAGCCTCGCGGGCTGTGTCTTCCCTGGCCACTGCCAAGGGGAGCACTTCAGAGGTGCGGGAGAATAAGGATTTCATTCGGCCCAAACTGGTCACCATCATCAGAAGCGGCGTGAAGCCAAGGAAAGCTGTCAGAATTCTGCTCAACAAGAAAACAGCTCATTCCTTCGAGCAGGTCCTCACTGATATAACCGATGCCATCAAGCTGGACTCTGGCGTGGTGAAACGCCTGTACACTTTAGATGGGAAACAGGTAAGGGCCGTGTTGTGGTTGGAACCTGGCTTTACAGAGGGCCCAGGACCCAGGGTATAGGGGTATGGTAGCATGTGGTGAGAACCTGAAACATATATTTTATGCAAGTTTGTTGAGGCAGCTGATTATTAAATGTAGTATTAAACATATACTTTTTGATCTCAAGCCAGTCCAAAGTTAGTGTTGAGCATGATTAATGAAAAATATTTTAAAGTCTATCTTTGAGATCAAGTGCTGATTCAAGGATGTATATTTTTTCAGTTATTTGCTTAACATGGTGGGGTTATTCAGTCATCTGTTTTCAATTTTGTCCTATGTCTTATAGTTACAAGTATTACTGACATATAGAGATAAGCTGAAGAAAATTTTAATATATTTCTTAGAGCCAAATGATACTTCATGATTTGATGTCTCAGGAATGTCTACTAGTGATATCTATTTAGCTTTTTATAGATTTGAAAAAATATATCTGAGGAATGACATAATTCTGTCTGGATATCTTTCAGAGGCATGTTTCTTTTCTCTTCTTTTGTCTTTTTGAGACAGGGTCTTGCTATGCAGTTCAGGCTGGCGTTGAGCTTACCTTGTAGCCCAGACTGGTCTCCAACTCGCAATGATCCTCCTGCCTCAGCCTCCTGAGTGCTGGGATTACAGGCGTGCACCACCACGCCTGGCCTTCACAGGCATATTTCTAAAATACTATGCATCTCATATTTAAAACAAATTAAAATGTAAAGGATGCTTCCTCATTATGGGATGGACACCAACAGGATGAGTAGACATTTTAAATGAGCTGATGAGACAAGCAGAGAGGGTGCATTACTTTTTGAGGTGTTGCATAGGCTTCTACAAGGTTTGCAGAGCCCTGATGCTGAGCTGAACAAAACAGAACAGAACAGAACAGCAAAAGACAAAGACCATGTGCACAGTGTGATTTGCTAGTCATTCAGAGGTTAGCAATGTCTTTTTAAGATTATCGTTTTTAGCATTACAATCTTTGCTTGGAATTTAGTTTTTAATGTGGGTCTATTAAAATGCCCCTTTTAAATGTGAGGGATAATGATTTGTATGTATAGCTCACTTTAAGGTCAAAACTAGATTCATAATTTAAGAGATTAATCTTATTAAATAGGAAAATCAGACAAGTTCTTGAAGGCTGCTACATTCAAATTTTATGAATTAGACTGGATGCTAATACTAAAAAGAGTGTTAGTCACAAAGGAATTACTCCCCTGGGAATACATTTAACTTGTAAAATTCATTAGCAAAGAAGGGATACGCACCAGTTGTTCATTTATATTTATTGACCAATCTTTGGCTTGTCTCATAAAACTTGCATGTGGATAAGGATTCCTGGGGGTGAGATTCTAAGTCTTAGAGGCTGTAGCCAGAATGTCATCAGTGTATCAGTGACCAAGAAGTCCACTACCTGCTGGCTTGTGGATTATAGTAACAAATGTCACATGGAAACAATTAAGCCTTTCTATCACTGGTTTTATTTCTAAGGAGTTACTAGACCATCCTGTTCTGCATTTTCTTGTATTGAGTTTTCTCAAGATGGGAGTTTCTTTTCACAAAAAATACAATTTAGAAGAAAGAATACATATTAATGAGTCTTTCCCTTACACTTCAGATTTATGGGGGTTCCCAGTTGCTATATACTAAGTCTAAAAATCAGCTTTCACTCCTTTAATTGATGCCTACATCAACTGAACAGTTAATTTTCATTGTCCAAAGGATGAATCCCTAGAATAGGTACTATGAGACTCGCAATTGTTTTCATCCCTTCTGAATTCATCCAATGTCAGAATTTTATAAGTGCTATTTCTTACTGCGGTTTATGTAAATAGTCTGATGTAATGGGAAATAATCCCAGGTCTAAAGTCAAAAACCAGTATGCAAATCTTGGCTCATCCATAAATTATGTGTTTTTTAAAAACACATTTAAACCTCATTATACTCATCCGTAAAACCTAGATAAAATCATTTCCAGGTTTCACTTCTTTTTTACAAAGTGCTTATGGAATCAGCTATGGCAGTACTTGTGAAAGCAATTTTGAAATGCAATACTGATAAGAATAGCTTTATTAAGCATCAGCTCAATAATTTAAGCCTCTGACAGCTTGATTATTATCCCCATTTAACAGACAAGGATGCAAAGGCACAGAACTTGTTATAAACATGACTAAGACCACAAAGCTGTAAATGGTAAAGTGGAAATTTGAGCTGATCTTACTCCAGGGTTTATGCTGGTAACCACTTTACTACAGCAGATTATAGTAAATGACCAAACAGAAATGTACTGAAAAAGACTTTTAAGGGAATTGTGTTAGCTTTTTACCACCATAGGAAAATGTCTGAGGTAGTTGCCTTATGAAGAGAAAAATTAAAACGCAGGGATCTGGAAATTTCATACCATGGCCAGATGGACTAATTGCTTTGGGCCTATGGTGGGGCAGTACACCATGGCAGGAACCCATCACAAGGAAAATCTTTCACTTCCTCATGGCCAGGAAATGAAAGAAAGTGAGGAGGACACCAGAATCCCATAGTCCCCTTTAAGGGCATGACCCCAATGCATAAATAGCTCCCATTAGGCTCCAGGTCTTACAGGTTCCACTGCCTCCTAATAATGCCACCTTGGTGACCAATATTTAAAACATGGGGCTTTGGAGGACATTGAAGATCCAAACCATAGCAGGGATAATTTGTCCAAGGAATATAATTTTAGTGTTTTCTTCTTCATTTAAGTATACCTATCTTTTCCTCTTGCAGTCATCGTGCTGATAGTTAACCTGACTGTCCTTTTTGTTTTGTTCTGTCTGTGAAGCATACAGTTTG
Source organism: Dinomys branickii (assembly GCA_004027595.1). NCBI lineage: Eukaryota > Metazoa > Chordata > Mammalia > Rodentia > Dinomyidae > Dinomys > Dinomys branickii. The sequence continues at coordinate 13,373 of PVLD010002333.1, read as the reverse complement.
CTGCTGTGGCCTTTCTTCTGCGATAGCATGTTCTCCTCACTTCAGGAGCCATGAAAAGCTTCCAAGGAATTAGATGATGAAGTGGAAAGAACATAAAAACTTTTTGCTTGGGTTCCAAGTGGGAAGAAAAATGTTTTCTCATGGACCCTGGGAGTCTTTAGAATTGTTTTAGTTCAAAAAAGAAATCTACCCAATAAGCAGTTTGTTACAGGCAAATTTTATGAGAGCCCTGGCAGACACTAAGGCTTGAGAAGGCTTTGAGAGTAAGTTCCTCCCCTCTAGGCCTCCCTGTGGATGGCTGCTCGGCAGTGGAACGGCCTCGTACTCCGCCTGTGGTGGCCCTGGAGTCCATATGCTGAATCCTTGAGCTACTTCTTTCTTAAGGGCTTAACTGAGCTGTTGCATCAAGTTCATAAGCAATATAGAAAACAAATGCCCAATAAAGTATTTAAAGATTTTTATTGTATTGAGGAAATAGAATTGTTTAAAAAAGGAATAGCTTGAGTATTTTTAGTAAATGGGTAGCAAGGGTACTGTGATAGAGGAACTGTGCTTGCATAGCCTGCAGATGGATCCATGGGGTGGCAACTGCTGACGCTGGCATTTTTAACAGCGCAGTCATGAATGGTTGTGCCTGTTGCTTAATACGCTCCCCAAAGGAGATGAACACAGGGAAGCACAGACTACATGCTCTCTCATGCCTTCCTACCACCTCGAGGCCTCTCTGCTTATTGCCTTTGTGTTTGCATTAAGCCTCAACAGAGGAGTTCATCCTGCTCCACTTTTTTTTGAGAATTTTAAGCTGACACAAGGCAATTGACATATTCAAGCTGTTGTACCACACAGAAAAGATTTTACAGGAAGCTGCCATTGGCCAAAATGACCATGGCGGCTCACAACCGGCCTATTTTGGGCAAGCCATTTCTACTGATTTCAGTTTTGTTCTTTATTCAGGGACACACACACTCAGTCAGAAGTCTGCTGTGACCTTCCTTCCCCTGCTTACAACACTAAGGGTGACTCTGTGTGCCGTGTCATCGGGCTCCTCGCAGTGTGGCTGGGGAGTTAAAGGAAATAATTGCTGTGCCCTATTTTCAGTGATCCATTATTTATCTGGATCTTGATTAAGGGCATCTGAGAAAGAAAGAGGGCATTTGCTCACTGAGGGTTAAAATCACATTCCCTTTCTCCATGTCCAGGGGGAGCCTCTGCAGAATCAGAGTGTGAGAGTCTCTTGCTGCCCTGCAGGTCTGGATGTTAGGATTTGCCACGAGTTATCTACTCACCCTGTCAAATGGCTACTCCCACAGGTCATATGGAGGGTGGCTGTTTTTTAAGTGATTAAAATAAGCTCAAAAGGGTACAAGATTTGCTCCAAAGATACTCTTGCGTCTCTCCTGAATCCTTTTATGGAAAAGCAAATCTGGCTATCTGGTGCTGATAAATCTGCTAACTCTGTGATTATTGAATCCTTCCTTAGAAATCCAAGTAACAGCTGATCTCAGAACAGCTAGTGCCTAAGCAGGTAATCTGTACTGGAGAGATCACAGACAAAAGACACTTCGCAGTGATCCCGTTCTCTTTGAACTAGAGCAGTGATGTACTGGATTGGTGCTTATGCAGGAAACAGGCACATCCCCATCTTATCTACTTTCCAACATCAAGATCTAGACAATGGTGCAGCATACTCAGATGGTAGAAGAAAGATATCAGGGATATTATATTTTTATCTTACAGACCTTTCACACAGGCCACGAACTATGTACAGTCCACTGCTGCCAGCACGCTAGTACAAACAACCAACGTGTTGTTTTCCTCACGTACCCTAAAAATCACTCAGCTGAAGTGCAGTACGCCTCTGCCCCCTTAACCATGCGGGCTTTTGCTTTTTCATGGTCTTGGTTACCTAAGTCAGTCACTGTCTGAAAGCATTAAGTGGAAAATGCCATATTTTGAGAATGAGGAGAGAAGAGGTGTGCTCATATAATAATTGTTACAGTATATTATATTTTACTGTGAGTTATGGTTAATCTCTCCTTGTACCTAATTTGTAAGTTAAACTTTATCATATGTATGTATAAAAAAAACATAGGATATATAAGGCTTGGTATTCTTTGTGATGCCAGACATCCACCTGGGGTCTTGGAACATTTCCACCACCAGTGAAGAGACAGTACTGTGTGACACGCTGATTTAGATGGTAAACTCAGAACAGCGATTATAGTTGACATGTTCTGGAAATCCCACTAGCTTTCCCTATGTTAATCAGTTACCCTCTTTGTATCTTGATTGCTGGATCCCCATTGCCTATCTAAACGTAAAAATGAAAGGATGCGTGTAAATACAAGGTAATAATTGCAACCTCTTAGGTGGTTAGTATAAGAGTTTCTTGGGATTCAGGAAAAGATAATGACACCTAACAGGCATGTATGACTAAGATATCACAAAATGGTCCTCATTTTTCTTTTACAGTTTTTAATATCTAATTTTAATCTGAAGTAAAAATAATGTGATGTACACATGAATTTAGAGGCCTTAGAATGTGTCTTCCTTTTACAAATTAAAAAAAATTGGTAAGCATTACTACACTATCTGACCTTGCTATAATAGTTGATGAACAGAGAAAATGAAAGCCAAACTTTTTAAATAAAAAATAACGTCTTTAGGATGTGATAAGAACTGATTGGACTAGGAAAGTACAGTTTCTGTAACTCTTGATAATGTAGCATTTTCCTTTTTTTTTCAGAGAGAGCATTTCTGTGATACTTTAACTTCTGTGAAATATTTAAATCTTTCATTCTTGATACACAAGTTTTTGATGATGATGTTTTGATACATCATGTTGCAAAAGTGAATGTAACACTTTTTAGTTTCACTTACAGTTGATGTAAAAAAAAACAAAAGGTGACAGAAGACATTTAGCTTGCATTTTAAATGCCTAATTAAATTTTTCTAGAAAAACTCAGAGCACATGTTAAACCAACCTCATGATTTATAAGAGCTGGGAGATGATGGAAATACAGTATCTACTGTCAAAGAAAAAGGAGCATAAAAATTATGACACTTAGAGAATTAAAGTGTTCAAAATAGAATATGCTGTTTTAGATTAAGTATCTGTGGTGGATATTCAGGACTTACGAGCTACACCCATCTTTATGTAGCTATTAATTCCTCCAAATTGGCAAGATTTAAATCCTTTTCATCCAGTTTTAACTCCACTGACAATGTAATAAGTTCTGGATACCTTCAGTGGTGCATTTTTTGACAGTTAGGTCAATCAGTTAGGAGACTGATTTTTGCCTATAAAATGAGTTTTCCATTCTCTTACTGTTCCTGTGGGGCTGAGAGACATCCTTGAGCCCCTCCCCGCAATATTTGAGCAGACTTTGGCCATTTGTACAAGAATGCTTTGGGATTGCCTCTAGTGGTGGCTTCTGCTGCTTTTGCAAATGCTATTAGAAGCCCTGGTTTGGCCTTTGGTGGGAGCATTCTGACTAATGGATAGAAGTTGAACTTTAAAGTGGGTGGGGCCTGGGCTCAGATTTCAGTTAGAAAAATCTAGTTGGAAGCTTCTTGTAGAAGCCTAGAACATTAAATTAGCTTGCCCACCTGCTGTGGTTTGGTCTTGAATGTTCCCCAGAGGCCCATGTGTTAGAGGGTTGGCCCCCAGCTTGGCAGGACTGGGAGGTGGGTGGAAACTTCCAGACATGAGGCTTAGTGGGAAGTCTGTAGGTCACTGGGGGCATTCCACTGCAGGGAACTGCTGACTCCTGATCCTTTCCTCTTCCTCTGATCTTACTTCTTGGACAGGAGGTGGGTAGTTTTGCTCAGCCATGTACTTCCCAGCATGCTGTGCGGCCTTGTCACAGGCCCAAAAGCAACAGGGCCACATAATCTCTATACTGTATGCAGGACTGCAGTCTCTATAACTGTAAACCCAAATACTACATTCTCAATATACAAGTTTGTTACTATTATGATTTGATACAGTATTTATGTTGTAAAAGTCAATGTGTTTGTTACAGTAAAGGAAAACTAACTACCACACCTGCTTACTGTTTAAGCCTTTAAATCTTCTGTATTGAATTGACTTATGAGAAAATTTGCCTATATATCTTGTAGTTTAAGTACTGAAATATGCAATAATGAATGTGATAAAGAAGAAAAACACCAGTTTCTCTGACCAAAGACTAAAGTTTCAGTCTGTCTTATAGTCTAGACACAGTGGAATCTATCTTCCTATTGTGAAGAGTTAACTCTTTCTGCTAATCCTCAGTTTCATCTTTTGTATTGAGGAAATAGGAATAATAATGTCTGCTTTATAAATTGTCATGTGGTTTAAATGAGACGATACAGGTGACAAATAGAGCACAGTGACTCATTCCTAATTATTGGTAATAGTTATACCTGAAAAGCTGAGAGTTCAATTAGTTTTTAGTTTTGAAAACATCATATTATGCAGATGCCATGGGAGCTTGCTATCTACAATTATTCTTTAATAATTACCAATTATTTACATATCTGCCTTTGTAAATGGGTCTTTTCACATGAAAATGCTTTGTGATATAACAGAGCATAGAATTTGGAATAAGTTGCTTAGGGCCAGGGATGTAGTTCAGCAGAAAAGTGCCTGCCTAGCAAGCATAAGGTTCTGAGTTCAATTCCCAGTACCAAAAAAAACCAAAAAAAGATTGGAATAAGTTGCTCATAAGACCACATTTTTCCTTTAACACTCGCTGATGGTGTGACCCTTGGCAAGTCAAATAAATTCTGAATTTGTTTCCTTTTCTTTCAAAAGGCAATAATATTGGTGGATAAATAATTGACAAAATATGTGTACAAAGGTCCCTGTTTGATACGTGGTGGTTCCTCTGTAAATGTTATTCCTTTTCCTTTTTGCTTGCATATTCTAGTTTTATTTAAAAGTACACACATAGTTTTATGATATCACGGGTATAAAACTGGCCATTTTGCTTTGTACCTGAAACACCACCCCTGTACTACTAATGTTGGTGTTTTCATAATCCCATTTATTGTCAGACAGTGGTGAATGCAAACCAGATACTGTTTCCTTCTTTTGTTTCTTCAGTTGTGCAGGTCATTCCTTGTCTTGGCAACTCATTCCACCAATACAGAACATTGACATATTACTATCATTGGCTGCATATCTTCTCTGTGCTTAGCACGGAGCTTGTAGCCACATGAATTTACATTGAAGATGACTACAGTTGAGGATCCCAAATAATATCTTTGAATAATTACAAAGCAAGGGTCTACTCATTTTTCAAGGTTTGGCTCCAAGGTAACCTCATCTATGAAACATCTCCTGCCCTCCCATGTAGAACTGGTAACTCTGTCTCAGAGTCCCTTCCCTATCCCTCCTACCCAGCCCTGCAGCTCCTCACTGTACCGATTTGTTCTCATGCCTGTTTCTACTTTAGATTTCATAGGATGAGACTACAACAGTGTTCTATTGGCCTCTGAATCTTCAGGGCCTGGCCTAATTAATAATTGGATGACTGAGTAATTGAATGGCTGACAGCATCTCTCTTTGCACATGTCTTTTAGGGTCCAGCAAAGTATGTACAGGCTGTGTCCCCTAGGAGGTGACTTGGTCCCTTGGACTCTGGTGGTAGGTAGCTGTGAACAGAAATAATGCTTTTTGCAGTATAACCACAGATTCTAAGACATCCATTATGGTGGTTGTTTTCTAGCTTGGGCTCCTACTTTGTGAAATACTCTAAGATAATTAAAAACATAAAACAAAACTCACCTGCCAATTTTGGAGCATTTTTGCTTTTGAAAAGAATGCTTATCCTCTTGAGGGATGATAGATATTGTGTTAGAAAAATCTTGCCATCTGAGTAACGTGAGTTGCTCTAAATCTTCCTCAAATTGCCTCAGCTATCCCTTGAATAAAGAGAGCTGATCTCACATTCTATGGATTTAAAACTTGGTTATAAGCCATTGAAATACTCTCATGAAAAACATCTTGCTAAATTATTACAGAGATGCAAACCTACAGGATCCAAGGGAGTGTGTGTTGGTAGAGGACAATATGTTGCAGCAGATTTTTCTGATTAGTTTAAATCCGGGAAACTAAATTAAATGAAAGATGGCAATTTCAGAAATTAAATGGAACTTTAAAAATTCAATTTTAAATATGAACTATGCTGTAAACAACATACCACAGAAACAAAAGGACAGATGGGATGTTTACTTTTTAATTGGCTTTTTCCATTATAAGATTATTATGCAACAATGTAAAGAATTCTCAAGCAAATGGGAAAATATGAAGATAAGTTAAAATTACCCATAGTCTCACTGACAAGATGGCCCTTGCTCATCTATTGATCTACTTTCTTTACCTTTTCCTCAGTAACACTTTAGATTCTACTCTGTAGATGATTTGATTTCTTGCTGGGAACTTCATATGACACTGTGTACATGTATGTGAGACATATGCTAAGCCATCCTCTCCCTGACTTTGTTGTCTTATTGGCCAGTGGAAGATCTTAGGAAGCCAATGGCTCTGTGTACTTTCCTCTCTAGTGACTCATCTGAAAACTGTCGCCTGTCTGTGATTTGATTTAGGGCTGAAGTAATAGTGTTCTAAAGACAGGCTGAAGAGCAAATAGGATATGAGATAGCTATCCTTGAGGAGTTGTTCTGTGTGCACATGGTCCCCAACTTACCAAAGTGTAACTTAAGATTTTTGGACTTTGCCGTGGTGTATAAGTGTTCTGCATTCAGTAGAAACTGCCCTTTGAACTCTGAATTTGGACCATCTCCTAGGCTAATGATATGCAGTCTGCTCCTTTCTGGGAATGCTGGGCAGTGGCAACAACCGTAGGTCTTGGTCAGCTATGTGATTACAAGGGAAACACTTAGACACTCAGTAGACTGTGTTGCAATACTTGCAGCTTACCAATCAGTTTATTAGATGTGAATTGTGAATTGAGAACATTGGCAATCAGTAACTGGAGGTTAAAAGTTTTTTAAAACTCTCCTCTGTCTTAAATCCTCTTAGAAAAAAATTCCCACACTTTTCCAGTGCTTGTGTGATTCAATAAGCCTAGTCTTGTTTCATAAGTGCTAGGTAACTTAGGCTTTCAGGTCAGTACCAGCATAGTCACAGTATCTATCTGGGTCTCTCACTGAGGGGAAATCAAGGTCCTTGTCTTTCAGTGCATACTTATTTCTGCTTTGTGTTACAGCCATGTGTGCACTTGTGTAAAACCCAACATCTTGGAGAAAGAAGACAGTGTTTCATGGATTTCTATATTCTCCAGTTCCCTCAGTACACGCTTAATAGTTGCTAAGTGATGTTTCTTGATGTATCTTGTGGCTCAGAGGCTGACCAGTAGAATTAGAATTCTAGGGCTAGATTGTATTTTCTTTTTCAAAGAATCTTCCAGAAAGAAAATAACTTAAGGTGAGCATTATTTAAAACAAACCAAAAGCAAAAACAGAAAAAAAGAGAAAAGGAATAGGCATTGCTTTTTTCTTTTCCATTTGGCAGTGCTAGGGATTGAACCAAGGGCCTCGTCCATGCCGGGTAAGAGCTCCGTCACGAATCAGCATTCCAGCCTTTAAACGTGTTACTGATGATGCATTTTCAGAATGAGGAGGATGGGAGCTGGTGACTAGCTATACAACAGAATCAAGTCCTGTAGAATCCTGCTACTGTGTGTGTTTAGGAATCACCTTCATCTAGGTTCTTAAAAATCTTGCTAAAGAAGAAGTGGTGTGGGGACATCAGGAGTAATACCAGCAGGAGCATGTAGAAATGCAGAAAGTCACATTCTCCGAGGACCCGATGAAACACAGTGTGGATCTCAACAACATTCTCCAATGAGCCATAGCCATAACTTTAGAGTTTGAGAAACACAAACTCAATAGTCTGTACTTCAGGGATAACTTCTGTATGTAGGAGATTCTTGGTTTGTGTCTGTGCAAAGATCCTACCGTCCCAATGAATTGATAGTTGAAGGAAATTTAACCTCCTCATTCTTTTTCTGTGCAGAGTGCTTGTTGTCAATTGTAGCCTCAAAGCAAAGACATGTTTCAAAGTTTGTTAAGAGCAGACTCTTTACAGACTGATCTTTGGTTTCACCAGATTAGATCAGCAGTTTCACCTGGGTTCTATCAGAATGATGTGCTTTCATATTTTAATCTAAATACCTTTAGAGCTGACTATGTACATGTTTCTGAGAAGCTGAGAAGACTGAGTTATATGGATAAAGCATCAGACTACAAAGACTGTATGATGTTAAACTCTGGCTGTTGGGTGGGAGAAGGAATGAAACATTAATTTTCGTTGATCTAGCAGCTTCATCAGCATCCTCTAAATTCCATTGTTAACATCAGATGGCAAGATGTGATCCCCAGTAGCAATGTTCTGGAAAGCAGGCAATGCAGAAACGTGCTCCCACTGCCATCCAGGCTCAGTGGAGGATGGGTGGCTTCCTGTATGGGGAGTAAATGACTGTTAAGAGATGCAGGGAAGGGCGGGCTCCTACTGTGGAAATGCTGGTCTGGAGGAGCAGATTAATGGGCATGCTTGACACAAAGCCCATATACATGCTGTTAGGTGTTGCCTGTCTGCCCCCCTCCGCAAGCCATACAAATCAAATATTTTCTTCATGCTTCTTCAAGAGACACCACACCTGGACCTAGTTAATAATTGTGGAAATGGTCAGGAGTCATTCAACCTGTTTGTAAGAGTTTATTTTTGATTCTAAACTGTTGTCTGTTGAGAAAACTGACAACACAAGAAAATTCTCGAGCTGGAAGATGCCCAGAGGAGCATGGGGACATTTTAATGAGGGAAAGAAATGGAGGGATGACTTCTGAACATAATTTCTAGCCAGCATGCATAGGGACTTTGTGGACCAAAGCATTATGCATCACAGACTTGGTTGTCGAGAACAATGGGTGGGTAAACTGGTGTGAAGTGACTGCTTAGAAATCAGAATTACAGTGATTTCCTTATAGTGCAGCCTGAGAGGTTAAAAAGGCTGAGAGGAGGTGTTGCCTACTTAATTCAACTGTCAGCTGGCAGTGACTGCCCACCATTTAAGGCAGACAGGACTTTGCAAACAGCCATAAAAGCCTGCTGACCTCATCAACGGGGACTCTTTTCAATGGGGAGGTCAACTTTATCTCTGAGGTTATAGCTCTAACTTGGAAAAAAGGATAATAAGGTCTAACAAACATCGAGTCTGAATATGGAGAATCAGCCCATCTTCATTTCTGTTTATCGGTTGATGCTCTTGTCTGGAAAAGTAAAATTGCTTACATATTTCTCAGGCCATTTCTGACATTGGTGCTCTGTGAAAGGGCTAGTAAGACATGTTGGCCACTGTGTTTCTTGGTAACATCACTATTTTCTTCCGTGTAAATAATTCCTATTATCTTTAGATACATTTCATGTCAAATTTGTTGACTTAGCTGCTGTGTATTTTTAAAAATATATATCCATTCATTAATTTCTTTCTGGATTTGGTGACAGTTTAATAACTGTCACTGCCTTATAACAAGACAGAATGTCAGATCATGTTATAATGTCTCTAGGATACTTTTAGTTCAAGGAAATTTATTTTTTTACTTTGTTATCTATAATGATCCTTGTGAGTTTTGGTAGCTATATCACTAGTATCAATACCTCTCTAGGAATAGTCTGTACTTCAGGGATATCTTCTGTATGTAGGAAATTCTTGGTTTGTGTCTATGCAAAGATCCTGCCTTCCCAATGAATTGATAGTTGAAGGAAATTTAACCTCCTCATTCTTTTTCTGTGCAGAGTGCTTGCTGTCAATTGTAGCCTCAAAGCAAAGACATGTTTCAAAGTTTAAGTGAGCAGACTCTTTACAGACTGATCTTTGGTTTCACCAGATTAGATCAGCAGTTTCACCTGGGTTCTATCAGAATGATGTGCTTTCATATTTTAATCTAAATACCTTTAGAGCTGAGTGTGTACATGTTTCTGTAGCTTCATTGAGAGAGTGAACATCTACTGATTATGGTCTTTGTGCCTGGCATTGCACCAGGTGTTGAGAATATCTCAGCTTACTTTTAGTGAGTAGTGGGAAGGCTTGGAAGGATCCCTCACCATGGGATCATAGGAGGAAGTCTCCTTTCAGTACTCATGGATTCATTGCTACAGACACCTGCATTTTCTCATCCGTACCTTCCTCTAAGTAGAAGATGATTGAGGTACTTCATCTTATTTGAAGATGTTCTTTTATTGTTCGGAAATGTTCCTGTTGAAACATTCTTAGGCATATTTACCTTCATATTTTAAACTACTGAAAGACTCTGGGTTCTATCTTACAGTTTAACTGCTAATATGTCTAATGCATTTAGACCTGGAATCATATAAAAAGTATACTTCTGTGTCCTGGCATGCCAGAAAACAACCTTCCATGTAAATTAGTCCCTGTAGTCAGAGTTCGAGGCACTTTTAGAAATCTTAGAATAAATAATAAATGTACAAACCTTCAAGTTTATTAGCCTGCACTTTTGCCATGGAGGTGTGTTGGCCATCAGCTCTGTGAACTTGCTATTTTCTCACATCAGTCACAATGGGAGGGAAGTTATTTTCAAAACTTTTATAAGATTATCAAAATGTATGAAAACTTGACTTTGGAGTTCTTCACACTCAGATAACATAGCTTTTGGGGAACAAGAAAAATAGGTAAGAGCCAGAGGAAACTTGTATCTGTTCTGAGAACTCAGCAACATAAATCACATTATGTTTTCAAAATATTAAATTACTTTTAAATGAGAAAAATAAGGCTTTACCTGTGCACTTAAATTACTTCTATTTCTAATGCTTTTCTCACTGGGAAGGGCCAGTACATAAGACCTCACTCTAAATAAAATCTGTTCATATGTCTTTTCCTTTGTGCTATTTGCCTTTTAATTTGGTTGGACATAAGCTGAAAAATGTATATCAGACCTGTTCTGGGATAAAGCACCAGCTCTATGCCAGGAAATGAGCTATAACACATTGTGTAATGAATCAGAAGTTGGAAAATGTTTTCAGTTACAACAGCTGGAAACATTTTGTCCACTTGGCATGAACATTAACGAGTAATTGGCTTTTCAGGAAGGTAAAGGACTGAAGCATCCCTGATCATCTTGTATGTTGAGCCCAACCCAGAGAAAGTAACTTGAACAAGAATGGAACAGCAAGCATTTTTTGAATGCTTATCACGTTCCAGGCATTATTTATTTCTTTTTTACCATTAACAGTATTATGTGGTAGGTACTGTTATCTCATTTTACACAGGCAGAAAGAACGGAAAAGTATCTGGTCAAGTGATTAATACGTGGCCAGGGCAGCCAGGCATTGTTAACCGTAGTACCACCTGGATACTTTATGGTGGTTTTCAGATATTGTAAGTAAATTAAAGTTACATGCATCCTTTTTTAAAAAAAATAAAATAAGAATGCTCATACTTTATTGCTAAGCTTTATTACCTTTTCCCACTGGAGTTCAAAAGTACTTTTTTGGTATTTTCTAGGATGATCAGATCCTGGTAATGTGTCAGTGTTTAAGCACATTAATGTGAATGTACTAATTGACAAAAGAGTAGTGAGTGTGGAAATGAAGTGTCTTCTTTCCATTTTTTTTCTAAGCATTTCTTGCTATTTTGGTTGCTATTTGGATTTTAGTGATTAACCTGGTTAGAGTAACTTTTTAAAATTAAAAACTTTTTCAGATTATCATAAAAGTTTACATGCCTAAGCATGGAAGAAGAACATGTAAAGAACATTCTTTCTAAAGAACACCCCTAATGTAACTCATCTCCTAGAAATATAACCATTTTGTGGCAAGGGAATATGTTGAATTTTAAAGCATGTAGGCTCTAGAATGAGGGAAAAATGAGTACAGCTTTATTAAGGCATAGTTTACGTAGCGTAATATCTACCCCTGATAAGTGTATGGGTCCAGGAGCAGAGTACGTTTGCAGCCACGAAGGCATCACCGTGTTCCAGAGTCCCAGCACTTCCCCTCAGGACGTTCCCTTGTGCCTGTTCTGTAATGCTTCTCTCACTGGGAAGGGCCAGTAGATAAGACCTCACTCTAAATAAAATCTGTTCACATCTCTGCTCTTCATAAGTCTATTCACTGGTCCACCACTGAATACCTGTGAAAGCTCGTAGTCACTCCTTGCTCCCACCCTAGTCCTTCAACCGCTGATCTTCTGAATCACAACTTTTACACGGTGGCCTCACTTTTCTGCCTGCAACTCTTTTTCTCTACCTTCAAAGCCTGTAAGCATAGTTGTGGGTTCACTACTCTATCCTTTGCAATCTCACGGCAGCCTCAGCCTCTCCAGCCTGATGTCTCCGGTTGTCTTGAGGTTTTATAAGTAAAAGGGCAGGGAAGATTACTCAGCTGGTTTCAGGGCCAAACTTGAGAACCACTTTGCTATCTCTGCACCCTCTGCATATACGGTATTTCTGAGTTACTTCCAAACTTAGGTACTGAAAAGAAAAACACTTCATGGCGGGATGGAATAATAATCACTGTCCACTAGTGGGAATCCCAGAAGTCTGTTCTTCTTTCCTTGTGTCCCATTTGGTGATACTTTCTGTGCCACAGTCCAAAATACCATGTATAGGATGATTAGGTTTTCAATGATATTAACATTTTTTGATGTCCCTGGTTTTTCATAGTTAAAATACGGTGTCTGTGTGCTTTGTCTGGATCTTGGGTGGAATCCAGTTATTTTATAACCTCTCTTTTTTCTTCTCCATGGCAGGCTTTCCACTTGTCCTTTCATTACCATTCCAAAACTTTAAGGACTGTTTTTATTATTATTTCTCTCTTGTCAAAGAGAAAGACTTCATTACAAAGTCTAATCACCTACTACACAGTAGAACTGCAACTGGGGAGATTCTGTTCACTGGTCCACCACTGAATACCCGTGAAAGTTGGTGTTCCTTACCAGTAGTCCTTTTTTCTATCTCCTTCTTGGCAGCCTGCCTATCTGAAGAATCAAAGAAAATTTTTGACAATGGGTAGCTACCTAGAAGAGAGCCATATACAGAAGACTTCTCAAAACAAGTGGAACTGGTTTATAGTTATTGGCCATCCCTTCTTTGGCCTTATTCTATGATTTTTATTTATTTATTTTCTATATGAGTTTATTATAATTTCTTTTATTTTTTATTTTTTTTAAATTTTATTTTAAAGACAAAAGAATGGAGACATATGAACCAGAAAAGCCATAAACAATACAGAAAATACAAAGTTATACAGAATATAGTAGGGAATTAGAACTGGATGTTGTATTACATAGTTATCTTCACATTAGTTAACACAAAAACATTAAAGGAAATACCAAATTATAGATAAG